>MU225243.1:2566225-2594934 GCA_018584345.1 Thuja plicata
AATTCAACTGGCATTCTTATATGACTAAGATGAACCTTCACTTGGAAAATTAGAACATTCTGAGTTCAAACGACCAACTTACTAAAAATAGTAAGTTTCCAAAAATAACAGCTTTGTACAAAATAGCTCTTATTGAATAGAAATACACATATTTTTGGGTGATGCAAGATTTACCTTACACCCAGGATGCTCCTGCATTAGTTAACCAATGCCCTACTATTCCCAACAGAGTTCAAAACTGAGTGAATTTGCATAGTACTCAGCCGAGTACATGATAGGTAAATATGGTTGGATGAACCAAAACCAATCACAAGGGATTTGTTCCATCCAGTGACCGGTTACCCCATAACCAAGAAGGCTAAGGCCCTAAAGCACCTAAAATGAGAAGAAATTGAGAAACTCACTAAATCCGAGTGGGATGGCAAAGGTTTGAAGGTTAATTAAATCACTGACCCCAAGATGGAATTCAGTGCATGTGGTTGGATATAAAATATTCCAAGTTAGCAGAATAAATAGTATAGCATGTGGAGCAATTAACACTGCTTATAAACCTGTGAAGAGGGGACTACAACTGGACATAGCAGAGCTGTTACCGAAGCAACTCAAAGAAAATATGAGAACAATTAGATCTAATACATGTAAGTTTCGTTCCCTCGTTATGTGTATATTCTTCTCTTTTCAAAAATTCTTTCCTTCTATCGGTAATGTCACATGGGACACAAACCGACCCATTATTGCACAAATAAGTGACTTCATTAAGTCATTAGGATATAACTTCACACCATTAATGGATGGCTACTTTTCCACATTTTGAGACTAGGATGGAGAAAAGGATGAGAATTCCTGCTCAACTAGTAGAGAAATATAAGGATGAGATATGTTTCATGGTGGAAACTGACACCGTTCTCATCAAACTTGCACTACCAAGAACATCATAGTTACCACCATTGGACTATGAGATCAACATTTATCAAGATACAAATGTTATTGAAGCCTTACTAAATGAAATAGTGGAAAAATCATTGGCAAGATTTGGCACATATGAGGAAGCCAAGTCTAGAATCAAGACTGGCTTAGTAGTGAAGAAAATCAATAGGAAGAAAATAAATATGGTGAAAACACTTGAGAAGAAACTGTCGGTAAATGATGAAGAATCAGAACAAGATGTCACCGAGGGATAGTCACCAGTCGGTGAAGGTGAAGAGTTGAGTGACTCCAAGTCAACTAAATCAGATGCACCACCTAAAAATAAGGCAAAGGTTACAAATGTAACATTTGCATCAATAAAAAGGAGTAAGACAACAAAAGAAGTAGACTCACCACCAGTAAAGAAAGGTGTTGTGAGGACTTATCAGAAAAGAAATCCTCAAACCAGGAAATCAACATTGAGAAAAAGAAGGAAATATATAAGAGGAAAAGAGGACAAGTATGACACTGAACAAGATGAGAAAGACAAGGAATCCAAACTGAAAATACCAAAATTCCTAAAACAATTGATGAAGTTGCAGAGTCATTCATCAACACAGGGAGCATATCATATCACAAGATTAGACAATGACTAACCTTATCTCCCAAAGATCAGAATAAGATATAAGAAGCCATAATTAAGGCAATGTTTGCATACAAGTATGTACCAATACAATTCAATAAGAATATGCCACAAAGAGCTTAATGACAAAATATTAGTAAGATGGACATATGCCTTGCATACAGAGAAAAAAAAAGGGAAAGATCACTAGTTAAACTCATGCCACCCAAGTCAACAGTTGAAGAGATTGATGAAATGATGAAGGAGCATGCAAAGAAATTTTCTACAAAGATGAGAGCATACAAAGTACTAGAGGGCAGATTAGAAGACCTTGACAAAGAAAGAAATGAGAGTTCGAATGAAATATTCAATGCCCCCAAGTAGGTACTGGCTCTTATCGAGACTCCTCACATTGAGGAAAAGGAGGCCACACCGACCCCATAACACATTTTCATCAATGATACCAAGGATTTTACTCTAGTTGATTTGATGAAAAAGGAAACTAAGGCCATGGATGATGTACCTCAAATATTACAATCATTAGGGGATACAACAGAGATCACCATAAAAGATATAACAAATATTTATTTTGATGATAATCCCAAAAATGATGAAGATGTAAATGATTCCACCAAGAAAGAAAAGGAAAATGATACCAAAGATGTTGCACAAGTAAATGTACTAGGTCAAATTCCATTATTGATACAAGCTATCAATATCATATATGAAGAAAAGGGAAAGAACTTGAGCCTGATGTAAACACATCGATGGAGAAAGGTGAAGAACAAGGGGAGCAACAAGATAAAAATGAAGAGAATAAAGATGAAAGTGGAGAGGAAGCACCGAGTGATGCCACTAAAAGGGAAATCGAAGAGGTAAATAAAGATGTAGATACAGACAAGGTTGATGTAGAGACATCTAATAATGACCAATATGTCAATACCAATCAACATACAAAAGGCACCACACATCCCACACAATCACCGAAAGAAAAAGAACCAGAGAAGGAACTTGCTATGGTTCTACATTCCCCTACTTCCAACACCATACCAAAGAAGAATAAAAAGAGTAAAGCTCCAGTCAAACTTGATCAAATTATAGATATACATGACTGTGATCCAAGGACACTGGATCCCAAGTCCCTAAAAAAGTATGGAGAAATCTGCAAAAGAAAGGAAATGCAGGATAAGATAAAAAGGAGCAAAAGAACACACAGGTACTGGAAACCTCAAAGGAAATACTAATGAAAATAGTACTTGACATAAAAATTGATCAAAATGCACCAATACTTGATCAACTCTTAGCTTGGACTGAGGCCATCACCAATCAGAATGTGGACACTGAGAAGGTCATAGAAGAACAAGCATAACAGAAGTACCAATATAAGCTCACAAGTAAAAGCAGCCAAGAAGTGGTAGAGAATAAGGTAAAACTTTCTAAACTGGTAAATTCATTAGAACCTCTTATTTTAGAAGTGGTTATCTTAGTTCAAAATTTATGCACATTAGAGCACTTCACTAAAGAGCATAGTGAAAATATAGCAAATATAGATGAAGATCTTAAGGCTAGTGCAAACAGTCTCACAACCGATGAAAATGCATTCAAATTGCATTATAAGAAAATTGTAGAATCTAAACAGTTGAGATTGGAGATACAAAAGACTGAAAGCAGCATAAGAGATGAAGTAATCGAACTCCAAGCTCTATTACTACTGAATCTCACATTGTTGCAACAACACATGACTTTGGCAAAGACATTAATTGCCACCCCAGAAATGTCAGTTACCAAGAGTATATATGACATGCACACCCGAATCACTTTGGAGCACATGACCCTGGAACACCTCAAGGAGAAATGGGAGAAGCAAATATTAGACATTTAGAAATCCCATGCTCACATATTTGACAAGCTGTAAGTACTACACCTTTTTCATTATTTTCAAAAGAGGGAAAAAAATATATGTACACAAGGGGAAAATGAATGTACAAAAGGGGGAAAATCCAAAAGGGGAAAATGGAAAAGGGAAAATATATATACCTTACAAAGGAAAAATGTACATATACTGTACCATGGCATGCACATAGGGGGATTCATTGACAAGGTAAACACTTGGTGTATATATTGAACATATCAGTTTGCACATATTAGTTTTTGATACTAATGCCAAAGGGGGAGATTGATAATCCTAAAGGATCATAAGTTTTTCATCAGTATACAAGGAAACAATTTACAGAGTAAACCAAGCACATACTATAAAGCATACTGAGCACCATTCTATCGAGAGACACTTTTAATCCTAAGAAAAGTAGATCTAAGATATACGTCAGATAAAGCACTTAAGTTTTATATATAGCTTTATGCTTAGCTATAATACCATTTCTTGAGGATCAAGTAAAGGATATTTAATAGTTTTAATCAGTCTAACTAATTGTAAACATGGAAACTAGTAGATCAAGGTCAAGTTGTAAACCTTTGATCATAGAGTTTTTATTGTAAAGCGTGAAACCTAAATAGGTCAAAACATTTGTATATATAGATATATAATCAATCAAAACATGATGATTGTAGCCACAACATAAATCTATGGATCAGACATAGAGTTTCATGCAGAAAGACAAAAAAGGAAGAATTCAATTATAAAGAACTAGATTCAAGGCTACCGAGTAGAACAAAGGTATTAATCAATCACAATTAGGTGATACATTATTTCGAGAACTTAAAGGATCTATATTCAGCAATTCAAGATTGCAAGTTATCAATTCAACAAGTATTTTTGACTACTCTCTAAAAATTGTAGCAAATAGAAGAAATCCTTTAAGAAGGTGGACTTAACAGTCTTATTGTAAATCTCTTAACTGAGTGCACACTTAACAATGTTGTTAAAATATCTTAACAGAGTATACTTAACAAGTCTAACATGTTACTCCTAATAGGGTAAGATCATCAGAAGTGATCACACTTGTAGCCTTAACTGACACCTTCCATTCTATAGATAGTGAAGATTTGTGGGTTTCCTCCTCACCACAGTTTTTACCTTCTAACATGGCTTTTCTGCATTACCAATTTTTGTGTTATGTGTAGTTTAATTTCATGAACATTTCTATGAATGATTACATGCAATCACATTTATGTTTTGATATTACATGCATAAGATAGAAAATAAATATGATTGGTAATGCAAGAAAGGATTACTAAGGTTAATTGATAAAAATTTTAAGGGTACTAATTCACCCCTCCCCTCTTAGTACGTACCATTCCATTATTCCAACACTAGGGTTAGTGGAACGACAATCAAAATTTTGAGTGATTCTACTTACCTTGTCCAAATAAGCATTGAGAAGTCCTTCGTATCTAATTTATGCTTCCAATGCTTCGATTCATAGTCTGTGAGCTGGTCATTTATTTTCTTGATCTCTCTTTCTCTCTTTCACTATTCAACAAGTTCCTTGATCTTCAATTCTTTTAATGTTTAAGTAGTTGATTGTGTCTTCTCATGTCTTCATTTGCATCTTTTCAACAGTTTAATAGAAACAAGAAAGTGTGTCGCATGAAGGGCTCATGTGTATCTCTTGCATTCTGTGAATGCATTGATCCATGTTTGTATGTGTGTCTAAAAAATGATGTACATGCATCAAAACATGATGGAGAGTGCGGTGAATAGTTGGGGTAGGTGCGGTGAAACAAACTATCTAGTGTGTCACTATAAATTGTAACTGTTCATCATGAAAAATGTTAGTATTAAATACTAAGCATTCACATCGGGTTCACCATTTGTAATAAGGGTAACTCAGATCTATAATAGCCTGCAATAACATCAAAATATCAACCACAAGAAGATCTGTTAAGAAGTTAGTACCCTAATACCAAAAGAGGAAGTAAAATAAACAAAAAGTATGAACAATCAATAATATGAATTTTTTTTCAAAAAAATAAACATTCAAACCAATAATCCTCCTTTATTTTTCTCCTTCTTATTACAATGTGGGCTCTTATAATGAGTGCTCGGTGTGACAACATAAAGTTTGAAGTGTGTGTGGTTAAAAAATCAAGAGAATTGTCTCTCTATTTATAAGAATTTTGGGGCTCCAATGAAAAATCCATGATTGGTGGGATTGATTATCTGTGATTGAAGTGTGAAATCAGACTGATTGGGAGTTCAACACACTTGATTTCCTTGTCAACATAATAGATTGATTTGTTAAGAGGATATATTGAAGAGTTGACTGAATTGATTGAAGAAAAGACTGATAAGATGGAATAGAAGACTGGATAGATTAAGTAGATAACTGATTTGATTGATCAGTTAGAGGAGAGAATCATGGAGTCACAAACTGTGATTTAGAAGTTAATTGAAACTTAGTGTTATTCAGAATTAGAAGAATTAATTTAATTAATTAAATAAAAGAATTTATTTAATTGCACATGGGGGAATATAAATAAATAATTAAACTTATTTATTTATGAGAGGAATAATTACTTTAATTAAATAAATATCATTTATTAAATTATGGGTGGGAATATGATTTATGTAATTATTATGTGTATAATAATCACTAAGAGGAAATATTAATTAATTAAAACAATTATTTTATTAATTTAAGAGACATAAGGAATAATTAAATATCGTATATTATTTAATTAATTTATAGAAGAATAATTGATGAATAATAATTTAGACACTTAATAATTAAGTAATTAATTAAAAGCACTTAATTTTTTTGGTCGGTAATAGATGATTTTATTAATAATAATATATAGCTTTACATGAGTTTAAACTTCAATACAAACCAGTTCTTGGGCTTTAGCCATTAAAAAAAATTAAACCGCTCACATCTGAGCACATTAACTATTGTTTTAAATGACTTCTACCTTTAGCTGTCATTTCAAAAGACTATTGCCCCACCCGAAACATAAAAGGTTTCAAATATACATTTAGAGGAAAGCCTTAAGCATAATAAATATATTAAACTAGAGGAACATGCCACCGTCAAAATTTCCAAAAACTTAACCCAAAAAACATAAGCTCACACCTATTTTCTTACTCATTTGGCCAAGCGACATCAATCTTCCTAGCCCTTCTTGGTAAGAAGGTGTGTGCCCTTCGTGGAATGACTCCATGTGTGTTTTCATCTGTAGCTTTGTCAAATTCTTCCTTCCTACAAATCTCAGCTTTCACTTTGTCTCATTCTAATCTTCTCTGATCTTTATATCCCTCCTTATCAGCTTTTCCAACCCACCTTACAAAAGGGATGAGCCCATATTCATTTTCTTCCATCTCATCTTCAATGCATTATGAGATGTCTATTCCAAATCCAAGAATGGCCCATTCCATAATGGAGTCTAGGCCTATCAAAAGATCTTCAACAAAAAGAAATTTGACTACCCAATTGACCACCTTAATAGGCTCTCTAAGTTTAAGGCCCCATGCAATCACCATGTATATGATTACTTGGTTGTCTTTGTGCATCAATTTGAAATCTTGAAAATTTGGCCCTAAGATACCAATTACTGCATTCACCATGGGCTCGGTCTTTATCCTTAAAAGACCAATAATTCTTTCTTTGCTTGCTGCACTAGGAAATAACTTCATCTGTCGCTTCAAATTCACCGTGAAGTTGGCCTGCATCTTGTGGTTCACCAAAAAAACTGCACAAAGTAGGGAAATAAAAATAAAGGCACAAGGTAAAAGGTATCGATAATGGCACAATATAATTAATGAGGTTTCCTTTAAAAATGAAACTTGCAAATGAAGCATTTGCCCATGACATGCAACAAATTTAAAATCTATCATATCATCATTCATTACGGGATCACTTATGTTATATTTGGCCTTTCCTGAGATGCCTCCCATGTGCGACAAGTCCTCGTCCAAGCTTGCCATCCTATCATAATAAAAAATCACCACCACTTCCTTTTCGAGCTTGTTTAACACTTAATATTTCTCATCATTCAAAAAGCTAAATCATTCTTGATGACCCCAAAGGGTGTGCAACCTCATTCTTCTGACATATCATTCACTAACCGGGTGAGTAGGCATATGTTCTTCTCACACACCCTGCCACCTCAACCACTTTGAACATTTCATCGCCACCATCACCTCTTTTTGAAATTTATTATATCTATTGATTTTGTGATTATTTTTTTTGAAAACATTAAGGTGAACTATCTAATGGGGCAAAAATTTTCCATCCTTACTTCGCCCACCTTTTCAAAATTAACAACCCACTTTGATAAGATATCAGCCCCCATATTTCCTTCTCGATAGGTGTGGCTGATTTTAAAGGCTGTAAAGGTATGTAGCATATTTAGGACTGTATTTACTACAGGTTGTAGGTGCCATGCCTATGTATGCCTATTTATAAAAGCATTAATTAGTACTTGTGAATCTCCTTCCAAGTATAATTTATGAATTCCTAGAGTGACCCCCATTCTGATCGCCAAAAGTGTAGCATTCCCTTCTGCAACATTATTTATCCCTACACATAACTTCTGTCCTCCAAAAGCTAGGATCTCCCCCTTGTGATCCCTCAAAATTGATCCTGCCCTAGATGGCCCCAAGTTACCTTTAGAGGCCCCATCAAAATTGGCCTTGATCCAACCCTCAGCTAGGGCTGTCCACTTAACAACATCATGGATCTTTTGTTTGTTCAGCCCAGTAGAGCCAATATGACCAATTTTGCATTTCAAACTTGGCCATGCTTTATGAAATTGTTGGTCCATCAAAGTAAAATGGGTTGTAAGTGATATCTTAGAGGTGCTTTCATTTGTGACTTCTTTAATGGTGTGATTAATTCTAAATTTCAGTCTCTCTAAGTCTTCTTTTTGATCTTTAAAGAGCCTTTAGTTTCTCTCCTTCCACACTTCCCAAATGAGTATAGAGGGAATGTTAACCCATGCTGATGAAAATGTAGATTTGCATGGTGATATTGGCCAGCAACAAAAAACCTCTCTTAACATGTTAGGGAGGTGGCCCTGCCATCCCAACTTGTCCTTGAGCATGTCCCAACATTGAGAAGTTATTTTTCATGTTAGCAGTAAATGATTAACATCTTCCTCAACATTTTCACATAATGGATACTTGGTCGGTCCCTGTATCCCAAATTTCTATTTCCTAACACCTGTTAAGATTCTTTCCCTAACTGCAAGCCATGCAAAAGAACCTTCTTTAGGGAGGCACTATCTACTCCAAATTAAATTTGAAGGCCAATCCTTAATATCTGTAGGTCTATCTAAAAGTTGATAACCAAGTTTAACTAAGTAGTTACTACTACTGACCACACACCATTTTATCACATCCTCATCGTGGTTAATAAGCACACTTCTATGTTCAAAGATCTCTTTCATTGTTGTTGCTTTCTGTGCAATGATATTCAAATTATCAAGGTTTTTCCATCCCCAAAATTGACCCAAAGGTCCCTGATGTAATTCCACATAATGAAATAAATGCTCACCACATCTGTTAGAGAAAAAAGTTTTCATCTCGTGATAGGATGGATTTGCTGAAAACATCGGATATCCATTCCATGAATCATTCGAAAACTTCACTTTTTGTCCATTTCAAACTTTCCATGACAGGTTTTGTGTAATAAATGGTCTACAACTCATAATAAAATTCCATACAGCAGAGCCTTTTAGCGAATTAGGTGTTTTGAGAATTCTGTCATTTTCCATAGAATCCAGATATTTATCCTTGATGATCTTTACCTATAGTAATTCAAGATTTTGATAAACACTCCAGACTAATTTCTCTCCCAATGCTTCATTCATTATATTCCAATCTCTCAGTCCAACCCCACTATTTCCCTTTGATTTACATAGCATTTTCCATGCAACTAGAGGTCTTTTATCTTCCACACTTTTCCCATTCCATAGGAATTTTTTCATCCTTTGGGCTATGATTTGTGTGACTTTTTTGGGGATCTTGAGACACATCATTGAGAAAACTAGAATAGCACAAATAATTGATTTTAGAAGAAGGATTCTTCCAGCAAAGGTGAGCCATTTGCTCTTCCATCTTTCCAATCTTTTGGAACATTTTCCCATAAGTTCCTTCTATAAGTTAGGCTTAGATGCACCACTAAATAGTGGGATACCAAGGTATTTACTTGGTAATTTTCTTTCCCTAATACCAATAATTCTACTAGTATCCCTTTTCTTTTTGAGGTCAACATTGAAGAAATAAATCTTTGATTTTTTTCCAATTTATGCATTGTCTAAAATCTTTACTGTAAATGTTTAAAGTTTCTTTGATAATTCTAGCTTCCCTAAGGGAGGCCTCTCCCATTAGATTTGTATCATCCGCAAACTGTAAATGAGTAATTGGTTCAAGGCCTTCAACCATTTTAATTCCTTTCCACACACCTGCCTATCTTTTGGATTTGATCAGCCTACCAAGAGCCTCAACCATAATAACAAATAAAAAGGGAGAGAGTGGATCACCTTTCCGGATGCCTTTGTTGGAAGTTAAAAATCCCTACAGACTTCCATTCACTAAGACTGAGAATCTAGGAGTATTAATACAACCTTCAACCCATTGAATCCATTCTTTTCAAAAACCAAAACATTGGAGGACTTTAATCAGAAAAGCTCTTTTCACCGCATAATAAGCCTTCCTGATATCAAGTTTTATCATCATCTCTTCAATTTTGTTCTATTTTAGGGTATGTATAACTTCATTAATATATCTCTCAGGTGCAAATCTAATTTGTTCCTCAGAAATAATTGACTATAGAACCCTTTTCAATTTGTTTTCTATTACCTTTGATATAATTTTATAAATAGTGTTGCATAATGATATTGGTCTGAAGTCCTCAAAATGAAGTATGTCCTCTTTCTTTGAAATGAGTCTGATGAAAGTATTGTTAAAATCTTGGAATATAAAACCCCCAACTCTTGATTCCTCAACCACCTCCCAAACTTCAAGACCAACCATGCCCTAGAACTTTTGAAAGAAAATGGGAGAAAACCCACCCGGTCTAGGAGCCTTTTGTGCTCCTAAATCAAAAACAACCTTTATCACTTCATCTACCAAACATGGTTGTTTGAGCATATCATTTTGGTCAGCCGTAATAAATTTTGGTATGATAGTATGGAAGTCAATGTTTGTATCCAAGTCACCAGGATCCTCCCAAAAATAATTTTAGAAATATCTGATCGCTTCTTGATTTATTTCCTTCGGGTCTTGCAATAAATCACCTTGGATGTTTTGAATAGAGAAAATTTTGTTCTGTGATCTTCTCACTTTAACTAAGTTGTGAAAAAGGGAAGTATTCTAATCACCTTCAGTGAGCCACAACTCCCTATATTTCTATCTCAAACAAGTTTCTTCCCTGGATAACACTTCACTATATAGTTTACTCAATCTGTTTCCTTCCATAAAATCAATTTCATTCATACCATTCCCAATTACTTTGGAATGTAGGGCTTCCAAGTCTTTTTCTAAGTTCTCTTTTTGAACAAATTTTTTTTTTAAAAACATCTCGATTCCATACTTTCATTTTTTATTTCATAAACTGTAACTTTTTAAAGAAAATAAAAGCCTTGTTACTTCTTCTAGTTGGTGCTTCATTCCACCAGATTTTCACTTGAGCATGAAAGGAGTTGTGATGTAGTGACATGGCTTCAAATTTGAAAGATTCTCTATTTGGAGCCTTATCCTCTTGTACCTCAAGCTTATTAGATAATGGTCAGATCCTGTTATAGGTAAAATCTCCACATTACATGTCCAATTGGTAGCTTCCCAATTTATAGCCATGGGAAATCTATCCAACTTCTCACCAATATTCAGGAACCCACTATGTCTATTTGTCCATGTGAACTAACCATTTCTTCTATCTAGTTCAATTAAACCATTATATGTTACAAAATTTGAAAAATCCTTTTGGATTTTTCCAGCCCATCCACATCCCCCTATCTTATCATTTGGATTGGAAATTGCATTGAAATATCCTCCCAATAAAAAGATCTCATTTGGCTATTGAATAAGAATATTAGAGATATCCTTCCAGAGAGCCCGTTTAAGTGTAGGATTTTTTAGGCCATAAATGTTTAAAGCTTGAAACCTTGTTAGAAGCTTATTTGACTTTACTTCCACCCACAACTAATATCTATTCCTATTAATAACTGTCACCTCTACAGTTGCCTCACACCATAAGATACCTAAACCACCAGAAACCCCAACTACCTGTGAGAAACAAAAACTCCATCTATTGAATTTATTGGTGAACATTTGAAGCTCATCCCCACTAAGCTTAGTCTCTTGTATGAAGATGAGATCTGGTTTCACTTGATCAAAGCCTCTATTGACTAGGAGAATCTTTTCAGGGGCATTGCATCCCCTAAAATTTCATGATAAGATTTTCATAATGCTCGGGGAGGGGCAAAGCCTGTCCCTGACATCAACAATTTACACTAGTTTTTTGCACTACTAGCTAAGGCTAGTTTAACCTTATTAGATTTTATTTCTCTTATCTTTCTTTCACCTAAAGAGGGTTTTAATTTCTTAGAAGGATGTTGTTCAATTGTTTGAACTTCCTTTACATCATGTGTCTAAAATTATAAATTCATCATCCTCTTCCTCATCGGTTTGTGAAAGGTAGTCCGAGTCATAATCACTCATCTTGCCACTGCAGTCTTTGACATTTTCAAAGGAAGAATCCAAGTTTCTAATAAGTTTCCTCAAAACACTTTGACACATTTGTGGTGTTTACCATAACTAAATCCTCAATATGAAATCTCTGAGGGATAACATTTTGGACAAGCCTATAGTTGCAATGAGGTTTAGGTGATTTCTAAAAATTTGAGATATCTCCACCAAACTCCATGCCCCTACCTTCCTTTACAAGATCTATACAACTCATTGCAAGGGTTTGGGTATTGACATTGTGGCATCCAAAATTTTCTGAAATAGGCTCTTCTATTGGTGAAGACCCTACCTCTGTTTCATTTCTCTGCCTCCCAAATTTTTTGTTATTCGTAGCATCAAAATCAACCCCATTAGTAATGGAATTACTTCCCCCATCATCACTACCTAAAGGTGGATTTTGTAAGTTATTTCAAAATCTCCATTCATTTTCCATAATCAAATCAATGGTCTCTTTGGAGCTTCCTTGTGTTTTCCATTGGGATTTTGTAGCTTCCAATCTCTCACCCAATTTCTCTAAGATAATCATTTGAAGTTTTGTTTCTGATTTATGATTCCATAAACAATGTTCTGTGATTTTGATAATCTTATTGTTGATCATATTTTCTTCATTTGATTTACCCTATTTATTGGAGTTAGTATCAACAAAGGAAATGTTCTCAGTGATACTACCCTCCTGAGTTTCCCCTCATTCTCAGCTACCATTTTTTGTTTCCAAAATCCATTTTGAGTTGTGATTAGAAAAGTATTAGGTAGAAGGTGAACCTCTTGCCATAAAATCAGGATTTCAGGGCAGGTTGACAAATTTCTATCCAGTAAGCATTCTTCTGCCTTGAGGAAACTACCTAGATCATTTCCTAAAATACTCAGGGTTTTGAAATCACAATATTCATGTGGTAAATTCGACAACTTAACCCGAATGGGTAGTTCTTTGATATTTTCCTTTTTTGGATCAAAATTATGAGACCCATCAATGATGTATAGACCTTTACCATCAATCAAATAAGGGCCATTTCTCAACACCCATTCTTTATCTTTGGAAGATGGAGAAAAAACCAAATAAAAACCATTTGCAATTGTTTTTAATGTGAAGGCATGCCCCCACGATTTATAAAACCAATCCCTAATTTTCCTAAGAGATGGCCATTTCCTAGCCCATTTAAAAAAGAAAGCATGAATTTCTAGTAAACTAATATATTTATTCCACACTCTATTTTCAATAGAAATGGTAGAAACAGTTGTAATTTCAACCTTAGGAAATACCTCTGAGTGTATCTCCTTTGCCTTTTCTACATCTCTCAGTTTCCAAAACTTTTTTTCAATCCTCTGAAATTTGAAGAACCTTTCAGTTGGCCTCTGGTTTTCTCTATTATGGAATTTGATATTAGCCCTGGTAACCACAAGTATGATGTTGGACTTCCCATTTGAATGTGGGTTTTTTGACCTGCCACAAGGGTTTTGAAAGTTATTCACCTTCGACTATTCCCGTTCCTTTTTGGCATTGTCATAACATGATGATTTTCTCCACTAGTTTCCAGAATATTTGAAGCCCACATGATTGATGAAAGGTTGTTACATCTACAGCTGCACATTCGGCCTCTAGTAGTCATTGGGTCAAAAAAATTTCAAACGTCCACCTCCCACCCATTCTATGTGTCACTCCATTCTCTCAATAAGATCACTTAATTTATGAAATTAAATATAAATGATGAATTTGAACTTAGAATATAGTAGAAGGATATTTTTTTTATTGGTAAAAGGTTTAAGACATGGATTTAATTATATTAAAAAGTGGTAAAGCTAGATTGTCTTCGTTCACTGCGGGCACTGGTAGGAAAGAATAGAGAAGAAAAACTCTAGTCTAGCCCATGACCAAGGTCCATAAACATAACATTTAGTCTTAGTTACAAATAGAATAGATGGAGGCATACCTCCATTTACAACTAGATACCTCTTCATAGATATCCCTTATCCTTTCAAATCTTGACTATTACATAGAGTTCCTCAGAAATATTTGTCCCTAATTTCTCACTAATGCTCTGTTGGGTAAATCCTTCATTTTTTCTTGTATTCCTTCTATAATGTCCTTTTACTTGATCTTGTACAGGCATCATTCACACAAAAACTATATCTACATGGTACATTCATAATATGTCCCATATGAAATTTAAGATAAGATAAACTCCTATAATATCCAAGACCTTAACTAATTATATTGTGATCACAATCTTCAAATATTTAGAAAGAAGACAGAAAATACCAATAAAATTTTCCTAAAAATCTATGTTTATGATTATATATTAAAGAATTGATTTATATATCCCTTAATATATATTTTATTGCTTGTTTTATATATAGAAACTAATAATTAACATTGTCATCATAATATGATTGGTAGATTTTCATATGATGTTTCCATTTATTTCTAAATAAGTATCTGTAGTAAAAATATTTTAGAGATGCAGTAATTGAAAGAAAAATATTGGTATTTAATTGCTACCAAATCTTAACCAAACTGTAACTAAATTTATCATTAAAACCCCAACATTCTAATAGTGAAAAACATCTAAAGATAGTGTCTAGATACAATAACAATATCCGTTTAACAATAACATTGGGATAACATTTTGAATAACCCAGATAAATTTAGATGCTTATTAGGGATAACTAACACACCAATGAGAAACTTAATAGTTGGCCTATATTTAACTAAGGGTCAAAGAGCTCCATACATAGATGAAAGAGCACAAGCCTATTCAAGTAGTTACGTCCATGGTTTTAGTGGTTGAGGGGGAGTCCTAATTTTTCCTTTTCTTCCACCTTGGGCCAGCTTTATTTACCTTTTAAACAATTTATTCTTCATTATCCAAGTCACTAAAACCTTCTCTATCAATGTTACCCACATCATCTTCATGCCAATAATTATAGAATGAATCATCTTCCTCCAAAACCCTTACATGGAGGTAAAAAAATAAAATATCTATATTTCTTCTGATGATGAGAGTTCTTGAGATCAGCATTGATAGCTTGTCTATAACCAAATTAGGGGAGGATGGAACAGGTCTTCCATAAATCATTGGCATATTGTAAAATCTAGGTCTTGTGATTGACAAATCTTCACAAATATTTTGAATAACTAGATCTAGTCCTCCTAAGTGTTTGTATTTAAAAATACGTGCACAGAGCCTCCTAATGTCATATTTCCTAGGATCTACCTGAATTTCCATGGCTATAAACATTACTAGGATATCCGAGTTGACTCGATATCAATCTTGTTGGAAAGGAATTCTATCCCCAAAATTTGAAAAATGACCCTAAGAGTTAAAGCATGTGTATTCAACATAACCGCCTTTAGTCTGTTGAAAGTGATTTCCCCCTTAAAAGATAATTTAGGCTTGGAGCCCTTAATCTTAATGGGGGTGGACATTTATCAAAAAAAAGGGTGATAGGCTGGGTAGATATAATAACCTTAGAGGGAGCTGAATGCTTATGTAACTAGTTAAATGAGGGTGGGCCCTATACTGTCTCTCCCACTGCCAGACCTTTGGACCACTTTGACATCGAAAGGAAAAGACCATGGGACACTTGTGAGATGGCAGAGAGGGGAAATGACTTGAGATGGAATTATTGGTGTATGGATACTTTTGTTAATTATTAATACATGCATGAAATATAAGAACAATATTAAGAATAAAGTTATGTATTTGTCTAAGTAGATATGTATATGAGATATTTTTTATATCTAAGTCTATAATATATATAAATATAGGGGCAAATATATCACATAAAAAATATATAATGATAAATATAAAAAAAATACATACATCTATATTATGTACAACTATCAATATATATGAAAAAATGTATATATTTGTATCTATATGTGGATATATGTTAATATATATAGACATACATCTCTATTTATATCGATATGATCATGTTTATTTAAACACACACACACACACACACATATTTCTAAAAGTATTTGATATTGATTATATATATTTATGGCACTTTATACCATAAATGTCAGTATAAGGATATATGGGCTCATTACTTTTACTTTTACATCATTTCTTTTATGGTTATATTATTTTAAATAAATGTTGTATACAGTTATAGTGACATGATTTTTGAAAAAAATCTACTTACTACCAAGTTAATGCTACAACATGTTACTATGAAATGTAGATAATTGCAAATTATATATATGATGCATATGATCCCTATAACAGATGATATCCTGCGAGACAAAGATTATTTCATTGAACGTAAAAAGGAAGTGTAACTCCTAAATTTTAATAAAGAGATATGCAACCATTTAAGAAGTATAATGCTTTCATTTATCAATGTAGGGCCAGAGTCTATATTAATACTACATATTGTTGCTAAAGAAGTAAAATATACAGTTCTCTACAAGATGGAGGTTACTATAATCTTTATTTGTACTCTATTCCTTGATATAAACTGAAATTATTGTGAAAATGTGCTGCTGTAGTCTATTCCAAGTAATACCCAGACAACCAAAATCACAATTTTAGGTTATAAGTTACTGATATCCTATGAGTAATAGCCTAATGATTACATCTTAAATATATTATCTTATAATATCTAATACATTATAAAGTGACTTCCTAGCCAAGCTGGATTTCTTTTCCTTTACCCCATATCTTGCCTCCCAAGGAAGAAGGGTCCACCACAGAGGAAGGCATCCTTCCCTGCACAACTCCAAATCTTCCTCACTATCATCATCAGAGACAATGATTGCCAGAGCTGAGCATGTCCCATCTGGGGCACCCCAAAAACAATAATTTTTTCATCCTTTAAGTACTTGGAAAACTAGTTGGGGTTGTCTTGGCACTTGACATGTAAGAGTGTAGTCAGAAAATTCAAGTTTCGGCCTCTACGCACAAGGGATGAGTTGAATACCTCTTTGATTTCATACCATAAAATAAGATATATAGGAGCTGAATTGTCCCTCATGTGGGATTTCCCACAGTTCTTGGATTTGGGGATCTTCAGAGCATCATCAATGTTGTAAAGGACGATGTCAATATCCCCAAGAATTCTCTTTTTGAATATTTTTTCACAAATCTCCTTTGCAATCTTCTAGTGAATCTCAAGGAACATTGATAGGGCAAGGAATATTAATGCAATGTCATAATCCACTCTTTTTCTGTCAATATTACCCAAGTAATCTTCTCCTAATACCTTCATTATTGCCTCCACCACTAATATGTTATTGAGTTTTATAATACCTCTAATTCTTTGCTTCTTTATCTCATTCTTTACTTCAGTCTATTGCTTCCCATGTCAGAGTTTGATTGGAGTATCCATAAACTCTTTATCCTCTACTCACCTATGCAAAATAAAAATTGAAGCTCTATGAGTGGCATATGTCCTTAAAATACATGTAAACTTGCTAGGGACAATATTAGTTGTCTTTGATGTGTCAAGTGTCAAACACTGTTATTAATATTGGCATGAAATTTTGTGTTGGAGAATAATGTTGTATTGATGTAAAGATAACTTACATACATATTTTGAGGTAATACAAGTGAGATGTCCTATCAAGATTTTGGCCTTTGCAGACTTAATTTCTATCTTTAGTAAGATTTGTACTTTAGGACTTAATTCAATGAAGGCAAGACTAATTTATTAATTATCATAATATGTTGTAAATGCCTATAAGTTGGTAGCTCAAGGATGAAGTCTATGTGACATTAATGAGCTAAATATTTATCCTCATGTTGCTTAGTTGTAGGTCAGGCTTTACTTTACTTTGTTTGAGACGCTTACTTAATTATACATGAAGGGTTAATGATTTTGTGAGATCTGTCAGATCACATAATCTTTCATGATTTATTTAGTGTTACTCTGACATATAATTAATAGTTAAAATTATAGAGTTATTTATAGGGATTTCTCCAAATCTAAAAATAATGAAGTCTACTAAGTTGTTTTTATATGACTAAAAGTATAACTATCCATTTGTTTTAATATTTTTGTTCCTTTTTAATAAATATTATATTTTAACAAGTACACATATAACCTTACCAGATAAAAAATATTCAATTAAGGCTACTATGCTAATAAAAATTATTAAAATGCGCTAAGCGATACGAGTTAAGCAAGGTTTAGGGGTTAGGGTGAACTTGTTACATCATATATAACTTAAAGAGAGATGGAGACATAAAAACACCCATGGAGGATATTACCGATATTCAGAAGGTCCAACGAGAGCAGAGGAAAATTTTCCCCCTAATACCCAAAAAAGGTACTAGGGAGGGAGGAAGACCTGGCTAAGAACAGTCCGGAAAGACCCCCAATCTTGCTGATACCAACTTTTTAGAGATATCCTAGCTAAAGTATACATGAATACATCTTCAGACATAGGATAACTGATATACTATTCTTGATATATATATATCTATGTGTGTGTGTACATATATATAGTAAAAGGACATATTTTAATTAAATAATAAATATTATTTAATAAAATAAGTGCAATTTTAGTAATGTTGTTGCGTTAAAGCGACATGTCATTTTTAAGCGTCTACAAAAAATAAGTGTCGGGTTCACCAACATTTACAATAGGTGAACCTAGATGTCCAAATACATAGAAAATGAATCAAACTACCAAAATAAAAAAAATGTAACAAACACTGGGTTCACCAAAATGTACAATAGGAAAATAGGGAAAGAAACACAATATGTAATATTGTAGATGAATTACTTCCCCATTTTATTGATTGCACATTAGGAAAGAAGAATTCCTCAATCGGCTCAAGAGGGGACTCAAGTGCTAATTGGGGACAAGGTTTTTCCTTCACTAAATAATGTAATGAAATGAGAATAATTAGGTAATATAATAGATCTATTAGAAAATACACTAAAAGTTGCCAAAAACATGTTGAAATAGACAAATAATGAGTTGAAGCTGACAAAAATGAAAATTAGAAGACAAAATGAACTTGTGACAAAAATTTAGTGGGTGGGACACGTTGATTTTGGTGACGTGTCCATGAGACAAGCTAATTTTGGTGACGTGCCCCTGACATTTTTTGCTGAAACTTTCAAAAAACCTAAAATTGTACCTTCTCTACTAAGATTTGATCCGAAGACTTTGTATCCTACTCATGCGCATAGAAAAATTCATAAAAAGGTTGTGGAAAGGGGTTTTCCTTGGTCAAACCCCTATTTAGGAATCAACCTTGAAAATAGAAATAAATTGCATAAGGAAATGTATGTAAAAAGGAAAATTGCTAATTTACCTTGCATAAATCCTCATGAATGGATGTAGAAATCGCTCAAATCCATGAAGATGCTTGAAATGTGCTTGAAATATAAAAATTTGAACTTAGAATTTAATATAGAATCAAGGATACCTTCAAAAGTTATTATATCTATGATTTCCACTCCTAGATCTTGAATGGAGATATGCTTGATAATCACTTGCAAATAGGAGAGAGAACATGGAAGAATGAATTGATCTTTTTTCTTGATTTGAGTATTCCTCTACTTGTCCATCATGGGAGAAGAACTTGCATCAAATGGATAAGTTTTCTTAATAATATTTTAGAATTTGAGACTTGGAGATCTTGACCTTGGACTCTTGTTTTCAAATTTTGAATCCAATTGCTCTTTCTTTCTTGAAATATTGATAGATTGGATATACTTTCACTTGATAATGGATCATGGATGTGAAAATGAGGAGTGATAAGAGGTTCTTATACTAAATTAATCATTTATGGATTCAAATTTTATCTAGGATGATCATAAATGAAAATCTTGAAATAAGACCCTGACATCACGCCCCAGGGAAAGTTTGGGCCCCAAAACCCAGGGACATGTTTCCATTGGCAATGTGTCCTAGGTGAATTGGGATCAAATTTTAGGGAAATATTGGGGAGAGAGAATATGTGTGGGAGTAGAAAAGATAACTTTCCAAGATCAAGCATAATGGGAATTCATACCTTGAAATTGCCAAAATGGGGCCTAATAGGTCCTAAAGCATCTAATTATGGGTGCTAACTTTTTAGGACTACATAGTTAGTATGAGGGAATGCTTGTATGCTTAAGAGAAATAAATTGAGAGTCATTATTTTTTTTTGTTTTCTCTTTGCATGGTTATTTTATTGTTTATGACATTATTGTTTTAGTGGAAAATGTATTGTTTGGCATGAGTGTAAGCGTATACATTATATGTATATTTCTCCATTGTTTGGGTCATGTGACTATCTCTACGAGTCTGATGGGTTGGAACTGAGGGTACCACATGCTTAGGTTGTGTGATGAGGTAATTTTGGGGATTGGTTTGCAGGTTCCAGCTAGGATTTAGATGCAAAATCACCATACCACCTTGCAATTCTCTCACTTCTCTTTCAATTGTAGTATTTATACTTGTAATAACTGGATAATTTAATTTATAATTTGATGTATATTGAACCGTGTGAAGTGAAACTTAATAATTATGTATTTTGTACCCCTAATGAGGAAAGATGTGTATTTAAGTCTCATGTTTTAATAGGCTAAGTTTTTGTTGAATTTTTCAAAGTGTTTGGTTCAAAGCTTTTAGATCATTATTTGTGCTTACATTCCAATATCTACATTGATTGACATATCCACCTAGGGAGTGAAACCTTTGTCCCATCGGTCTAAGATGATTTGTCCTAGGATTTTTTCATCCCTAGAGACCAGCATCCCTATCTATAGTTTGACTACATTAGTAGATTAAGACCAACTACAGTATGTTGGTGATTCCTATAAATCAACATATGTTCTTACAAAATGCCATCTAGAATTTTCAACGTCTTCACCCACCTATCTATATCTCTGCCTAGTTTATTATAAAGACTTATTTTTAGAATCATCTTTGGTTTACATGTTGTTTAAAATAATATTTTTATGATGCTTCCTGGTTGGTTTATCATCTTGGCTTTATGGTAAAATGAACTAAAAAATATCGTTATCTTAGGAATATTTTCAATGGGGTTTTTAAAATGAGCCTAGATGGTTATCATGTATTAGAGGATTGTTCTAGTCTCCTCTATTTTCAGCCACATGTCTTCAAATGACTAACTTAGTTTTATATGTATCTCATTGGACATAGTATGAGAACTTGAGGAAACTTGAGGAAAATTGGATTCCATTCTTTTTGCGTAGCTGGGTGTCTTGCAACCCTTAGAAGTGTACTAAGACTTCCACTTGTGCATGATCATAAAGTGATCATGCTCTTTATGTTCATATTTTATTCAATATTATTGTATGTTATGAACATGTTAATGTAATTATTTCAAAAAAGGAAATATTTTTGTGCATTTTTACCTTGTGTTCTAATGGATCCTTGGTGGGGCATTGCACCATCACACTCTCGTTAATTGATAGACCAAATTCATAAAATATTTTCCTAACTTTTCTCCACACCAAAAAATCTCATTCTTATTAATATTAAGAGAGATCTTCCTCTTGCTAAGTTATACTCTAATTTTTTCTTTTACTCACTAATCCACATGAATATGATGTGTCAATCCATTCCTGCCACATATGATCACCTATTATTTATTCTTCCATCTTGGAGCCATGTTCCCTAAGAAATATGTCCTTAATTGTGCCAAAATCTACATCACAAGTTCAAGAAGAGGGAAACATTTCTAGCATTCAACCCATAAGTATGCATTATTCTCAAATTTAGCACATGAATTAAGTTTCTCCATAATCATAGTCTTGTATTACCAATGTAAATTTTATGTGGTCAATCTACCCCTACCATTCAAAATAGTAAGGGTTTGGATTGGATCCAAATGATCTAAATACTTTATTTTCATTACTCTACACCATATTTTGTTTGGATATTTAAACATCTTCCACACAAACTTGACGAGGTGAAAGCTTTATTCTATATTCTTAAATATTTTATCCCAACTTCCCCACCTCCATAAAACTAGTAAATTTACACTCTTGAGAGTGAAATTATTTAAAATATTAACATTACAATAAGTAATTCATTTCTACTTTAATTTCTTTGAAACATTTATTGTAGAATTTTTAATGATGTAAAAAAAACTTTTAAAAATTAGGAAGAAATATGCTTCACAAAAATATGCTACAAATGATTTATAATAATAAATAATACCAAGCTAATTTATTGGGGAAAACCTCAGAATATCTCCAATGAGAATACAATTCACAATATGATGATAAAATAATATTCACTACCACGTATATATAGCCTACTTATGCCTAGGATATCACCAAGGTTGACTTAGATGTGACTATATAGGTCAGAGGACAACCTAAATAGGTAAATAGTATCATATAATGATAATATAACTTAATTTGGAATTAATGTAGTTACAAGACAAATACTCATAACCATAAGTATTCTTAAGAATTAAGGGCATTTATAGCTTGAGCCCTAGTTGAGTGCTTCATCCTTCTTGTTTCCAACTGGTCATTAGATAAAAAAGAAACCTTTAGGAATGCATCTCACCTCAGTATCTTCTACCCACTAATTTATGCACCAATTGAGTACCTTGAACCTAGATGATTAATCCCCATCCCATTTTATTAAAAAAATACATAGGTACAAAGGTGAGACATAAAATTAGCCATATCAAAGTCTTAAACAAAAAATGAAATATATTTTTATATTGGTTTGAAATATAAGGGAATCAAGTTTAGACCTATTGCATGGTAAATATCCTTTAAGGAACCAAGTATGAATCTCCTTCTTCCTCCATGCTATATGATTTATTGTCCAGTTTTTATTCCATTGATTACTCTTGACCTTTCCAAAAACAATGACCTTAGCATAGGAGGAAGATTTGAATGTTTAGTGTTTCAGATTTGGATATGAAGCTTTACTTTTCCATAGGAAATTTTTTTAATATTCTTAATTATTTCATGCCTCCTCCCAACAACTACAACTATCATTTCTTATGTCTCTCCACTCTAGATTTAAATTTCTACCCTTTTGACTTTCTCAGGATGTTTTTCATCCATCCTTCCTAAACTACCCTAAGCCCATAACTAGATTTGAGTGCAATTCATAGGGAAATTAATATAAATGAAAATGAAAATTATTTATATTATTTTAAAAATATAATATATTTAGTATCACAAATTAATAGAATATTATTAAAGTCATTACATAATAATATCATGACAAATTTTTTTTAAAATAAAAATAACAATGGCACAACTCTTCTCTGCTCCTGCGAGATACTGATCCTACACGGTCGAATCTCTAGATCATCAGATCTAATTCTTTATGAAAAAAAAGTACACCAATCTGGTTCCTGCTTTGGCTCCTGGCTGGTCTGCCTCTGGGTCATTTTAGACAAATTATAAAATGATGGAATCTCCTTTGGAAAATCTTTGGATCCCTGCTCATCGATAGAATGCGAGGAGGGCTCGTCAAGAATGAATCAGACAAAAAAGGGCATTCAAATATGTTCTGGCCCCTTCCTTCTCTTTAAACCTTGTAAACCTTGGCAACAAATTCAATTCCTTAGTCCCAAATATATCTGGCAACAACTTTCTATCTCCTTCGAACTCACCTTCTCATTGACGATTCTCTCCTTATATGAATAGAGAAGCCTGGATTGCATCATCATCGGATGACCTTCATCTGGTTGGGGACATCAACCTAATAGAAAGAACATACATTCCTCCTCATAAGCATAAATCTGGAGGCCCTAGCACTATTCAAAACACGAAGAAAGATCCGTCAGGACATACAGGGAAGAATTCACTAGGGAATCTTTTTCCCCTTTCCCTAAACCATTCAAAGGCATAGTATTCTATCCCCTCACATACCTTGAAACACAATCTACAATCTTACGGTGGTTTCATTAAAAACACTGATCTCTGGTGGAGCATGCCTTCTCCTGTTAGGGTCACTAGTCAAGGTAGAATTTTAGATTTGAGTTCGCTTGAACAAGGGCTGAGAAATACCATCATCATAAGCAATTCTATTAGTGATAATAGGTGGGATGAGTGTAGTACCCATGGGGTATTTGCATATTGGAAAGGACCATTAACAAAAAACTTTAATCTTGGCAAATGATTAAACTCATTCCGTTGGGCACAGGTAAGTATACTTTCCCTTACTCCTCGCTTAGTGTATCTTCATTGTTCAAAGGTTGAAGATAAAATAGTTCTTTTACAATCCCCATTATGTTTTTATAAAGGATAATATATTAATTTTTTCCCATGGCAACCTAATGTTAATGAATCAGTAGCAAGCTCCATTAATTTTCCTACTTGGATTTTTTTACATGATCTTCCTGTAGAAATTCTACATTCACATTTTTTAGATAGAATAGGCTCTTCCTTAGGAGAATACCTTGGAGTAGATATTTAGCACAATAACAACAAAGAGGTCAATTTACTTATTAGACTGTCACCCTAATCCAAGGAAGCAGATAGCTTAAAAATACTTACTAATAGATCGATCTATAACATTAAATATTCAAAATTCGAAGGACATATCAACAACATTACTCTTGTTAAGAAGCATGAAAAATAGGAGATCCAAACTACTCAACAAATTCACATTCCTAGGAATTCTAATATAGAGGATTGTTTCCCTTCTCTAATTGATCCTAATCCCAACATGTCTACTACCGAAAAGAAGACTAAAAATAATATAAATACTGACCAGCAGTGCTTATCTTCCTTTAAATATCATAATAAACACAAAAATATTGAAGCAGGTGAAATAATTATTGAAGATGTTACACCCCCCTTAAATTCTGGGGTTCCAGATCATTGCCTGAACTCTAATTTAGGTATCAACATGGTGGATAAAATAGATATGGTGCAGCCTCTCCCTCCTAGATCTTTTCCTTATTCTAGAATTATGGAGATTCCTATAGAAGATGGAGACCAGGCTGCTGTTGTGAATAACTTTTCCCTAGAACATGATATTGTGAAAGATTCTTTCTCTCCCCAAACTGAGGTCTTGGATGGGAATGCAGACTTTGGTCCCTCTTCTTCACCCAAGGTTTTCATGGTAGAGGAGAACATAGAGAATGAATCTGATTCCCCTCCTTGTGATCAATGCAAGTCCAAAAAACTTCATCTTAAAGATATCAAAATTAACCTTGGAATTCATGGGCAGGTCATTAATGATCTTCTTTTGATGCACGATGAAATTGGGGATCAACTCCTCACTTGGGATGATTCCCACAAAGCTCATCTGACTGGGTTGTAGGATGAAATTGGGGGTATAGCTATTAAAGATAAGGATCAAGTCCACCCCAATACCCCAGATATGACTGTGAGCTCTCTTACTACTATTGCAAGAGATGGTGACACACTGAGAAGTTGTAATTTTAACCATTCTTTGGCAATTCCACTGTCTCCATTCTTAGATTCTGAGCATGAAATGAAAGATGACCTTGCACCGTTTTTCATTCCAGCCAGCATCCTACCTTCTATTCTTGCAAATGATTTTTCTCTTCTAGTTGATAGAACAAGACAGTTAGGGAACATTTCGGATAAGGTTTCACAGCAGGCCTGCTTGCTAGTCCCTTCTTCCAACCTGACTGAAATAAACACTACTGATATTACTATGGATAAAATGATCTCTAGGCCTCCCATTAGCACTCTGAGTTTCAACAAACAAACTCATCTTAAATTTTGGCAAACAACAGCCAATGGCAAAAAGGTATTTGAAGATATAGATAGAGATACTTTACAGGCCAACAATATTATTATGGGAGCCACCAATGTAAATATTCCAATCGAAGTAAATAGCATCCTTATGAAAGGTATGCAAAGCTCACTTGAAGAGACAAATCAGATACTTATGAGTGATCCTCAATCTTGGGAAGAATTTGGGACTTTGGAACCACTAAAATGGTCTCTCCCCCGAAGCTTACACATCCATAATGAAGGGAGAAACTTTGAGGAACCCAAGCCACTTTTAAAAGATGAAAACTGTAATCAAGATTTAAGTGAAAAAATAATGAAAGAAACTAGAGAGGAGGAAGAAATTAAAGAAGATGACGAGATAGTTGAGAGTGTCCTCAATTCCCTACAACACCAAAATAATCTAGGGATATCCATGAATTTGAAGGGTATTGATAAACCTATTTGTGGCAAGATCTCTAAGAAAAGAGGTAGAAAAAGTCTTGTGGAACTAAGGACAGCTATTGGTAAAGCTGAAAACCAAACTAAAATAAGTGATATACTTAAATTTGGGAAGGGGAAGATCCTTCCCACAGTAGTATGAGGATCACATCCTGGAATGTTAGGGGCCTAAATTACCCTAACAAGAAGAGCTCCCTTAAGCGCAACCTAACATTATTCAGATCAGAAATTAATCTCATACAGGAATCAAAACTCAGTAAGGAAGAGGGTGAAAAGATTAAAAAGAAATTAGGATACTGGAAATGTGAATTTATAGAATCCTTGGGAGCCTCCGGGGGCTAGGTATTATTTGGGATCCTAGAAAGGTAGACTTTACTTTAATATTAGCCAATAACAATTGGATGGTAGGAAAGGTCAAAAACTTCAGAAGTGACGTTCATTTCAACATTATTAACATTTATGGACCTACACCAACAACATAAAAAATTTCTATCTGGATGGAGATAAGCAATTACATGAATTTGGAGCCTCAAACTACCTTTGTATTGGGGGGGGGGGGGGATTTCAATGNTTGGGGGGGGGGGGTGATTTCAATGCAATCTCAAATATTAATGAAAAAACTAGGGGCATTCAAGTTGAATCACAAGCAACAACAGATTTCAAAAATTGGATCATGGTTAATTCACTAATGGATATTCCAACATCAAACAGTTTGTATACTTGGAACAATAGAAGGAAAGGATTTAGCTATATCACTGAGAGATTAGATGGATTTTTAATTAAAGGGGATATTTGCATGATTAACAGGACCATTTCAACAACAATACTGCCTCATGATGGATCATATCACTTTCCAATATAGATTGAAATAAAGTAACAATAGAAACCTACAAGGTGCTCCTTTAAATGTGAAAATATGTGGTTCTTGGATCAGAACTTTATGGAGAAGGTCAAATAGTGGTGGCAAGCAGAAATCTTTGAAGGATCCAAAATGTTCTTTGTTTCAAAACTAAAAAGGTTAAAAGAGAAAATAATTAGATGGAATAATGAAAGTTTCAAAAACATATTCAAAGAAAAATTAGAAAATGAAGAGGAAATCAGAAAGTTAAACACAACAATTATAGAGAAAGGAATGAAGGATGAAGAATATTATAAAGAAAAAGAGTTATTAAATAAAGAAGAATCCATATTAGCAAAAGAAGAAATCTATTGGAGACAGAAATCAAGAGAGACTTGGCTAAAGGCTAGAGATAGGAACAACAAATTTTTTCATACCAGCACCTTCAATAGATGCAACCTTAATAGAATTACTAAAATCCAAGATGAAAGGGGTTTAGAGACTAAAAGTCCCACCCAAATTGCAGAAACCTTTGTGAACTATTATTCTGACTTACTAAACAATTATGAGTTCTCAGACCTTGAGGCTCAAAATGAAATGATAAGGGCGATTCCTAGAATTATTTCTAATGAAGAAAACAAAAACCTCAATAAGAAATTTACTTTGGAAGAAGTCAAACATGCTCTCTTGTATCTAAATTCAGACAAATCCCCAGGACTAAACGGATTCTAGGCCTTTTTCTTTCATAAATGTTGGGACATTATTGGACACGAGCTATGGGGAGCTTTGGAGGATACTAGGAATTTAGGAACCCTACTAACAGAAATAAATAATACATTCTTAATGCTCATCCCCAAGAAAATAGACTCATCATCTCCTGGAGAGTATAAACCTATTTCTCTTTGCAACACTATATATAAAATACTTACCAAAGCCATGGAAAACAGACTTAAAACTATAATCCATAAACTCGTATCAGAAGAACAAACAGGGTTTGTTCCAAATAGACCAATATATGATGGAATAATTATAATACAAGAACTAATTCATTCAGTACAAAAAAATAAATACCCATGTATTTTGATGAAACTAGATATACATAAAGCATATGAAAAGGTTGATTGGAGGTTTTTATGTAAAACCATCTGAGCCTTCGACTTTAATCACCAATGGGTTAACTTAATATTCAATTGTATATCGAACCCAAAATTTTCAATCTTAATTAACGAGACACCTGATGGTTTCTTCAATATAGCAAGAGGTATTTGACAAGGGGACCCCATGTCCCCCTACCTCTTTATAATCATGGCTGAAGCCTTTGGAAGGGAAATTAAATTATCTCAAATTGAAAGGAAAATCAAGGGGTCAAAGTCACTGTTATACACTGAATTTGCACCTCTGATCTCAAGCTCTCTTGGTCTTGATAATCCAGTATAACATGGGAATCATCTCAAGGTTGTGGGACCTTATGTTGACCGAGATGAGACCTCCAGGTTCTAGGCTGGTTCCTCTTGGATAATCACCTTAATTTGCTTCTTAAATAGGAAAGTAAATCTTTTGAGGGAAAGGGATAGAAGGATTGCATGAAAGGGAAATGACTG
>MU225243.1:2617676-2636080 GCA_018584345.1 Thuja plicata
CTCTTTCCAAATCTAAAAATATTAAATAATAAAAACAACAAAATTAATTGTTATGCAGAAACAGTATAAAATGGATTCTCTAATGAGATATTTGCGCCAACACCCACTAAAATAAAGAAAACACTCTCGAAAGCAATGAACAAGGATTAATGAACCAGAAACAATAGTAAACCACTATAAATTGCTCTTAATAGTGTAGTAAAAAAAGATTAAATAAATTTCAAAATATACTCTTCTTTGATGGATTAAATGTAAATTATCATTGCATAATTAGGTATATACTAACAATGATCTTAGTGTAAGGATTGAGATGTTGCAGGATACAGATATTAGTAAGAATAACGGAAGGAAAAGACTCACCTATGTACCCAGGCATTAAGCATCAAGAACTAGAATGCATCAGAAAGAAGAAATATAACACATTCTAACCTCCTAACCAATTTCGAAAAAGGGAAGAGAAAATATGAAAGGCCAATTCAGTGAGGACACAATTTCAAATCAGGAAACTACTGTAAATGAAGGAATGCCTTCATAAAGTTTTGTAAATGAGGAAATGCCCTCATAAGAAATTAAATGTACCTTAATGATCTGGACCTCTCTCCCTGGCAAGACTAGAGGTTTTCTTCTCCATTCTTTCCTACCAGTGCCCGCAATGAATGTAGACTACTGTAAATACTTTAAAATTAATAAAATATATTGGCCTTGGCCTTTTACCGATCAAAAAAAAAATGTCATGAAAATTTTTAATAATTATTACGTAAGTTTATTAGTGTAGATTTTAATTTTAGAGAAATAATTTATCCTTATAAGAAATTGAGAGATATAGTAAATATTACTAGTCTTGAAAACATGGTAATATAGGACGTGAAAAAGATGTTTATTTGAGAAGAAGTTGTCTCTTTAAAAAATCATTCAATTAGAATTGAATAGAATAATTCAAGATAATAGAATTAAAAAATATATACATGGGATAATTTTAGGTCTTTTAATGTTGCAACTAGTGGTAAACTATGACTAAATTACAATATTGAGGCCGAAAACCCAAAAACAAATTATAACAAAAGAAACTTGTTAATCTTTTGAATGACCTCCATGTTAATTTTGTTTATATTAAAATGAGTATAGTTGAATCATTTACATGAGTTGATGAAGAAAAAAGGCAACAATGGACATATTTATTCATCAATTGTAGTCACAACCTTAGGGGAAAACTTTTCAAGAAATTAAGAAAATGAATCCTGAAAAGGAAAGGAATATTATAGACTATGCATGCCTTTTGTCATAGTGATTTTCATTGAATCTTATTTCTATAGCTGAAACATTAGAATATTATATTTTAATATCCTTCCAACTTTTCATGCAAATAATTAAAGCCACACATAACATCACTCAACAAATATTTAGCTATCAAAACACACAATTATTAAAGAATACGAAATGGAGAAAAAAGATTGTAGTTCTATTGAGATAGATCGAAATAAAAATAGAGAGAGAAAGACAAAATAGTGAAATATGGGGATAAGAGGTGGAATAAATAAAGGGAAAGATATATAAATAATTGTATATGGAGATAGAGATGTAAAGTGACATGGAGGGATAAATAAATAGTGAGAGACAAAGAGAGATTGAAATATATATTGAGAAATTTATGGAGAGAGAAAGGAAAAATAAAAATATAGAGAAACAAATTGTGTGGATATGAGAGAGAGAGAGAGAGAGAGAGAGAGAGAGAGAGAGAGAGAGAGAGAGAGAGAGAGAGAGAGAGAGAGAGAGAGAGAGAGAGAGAANAGAGAGAGAGAGAGAGAGAGAGAGAGAGAGAGAGAGAGAGAGAGTAATAATCCATAATGATTATCTTTTTAGGTGATTTCTATGTGTTATAGTTATTGTTTGAGGAAAGCAGTGACAACCAACAAAATGTGATTTAAGAAGGAAATTATAATATAGTTCTACCAATGGGATGAATATATGCAAGAAAATTTGTCTACCTGGGTTTGTATAAAGATCCAAAATAATTGGAGAAAAATAGATAGTGGGGGAGGAAACTAGAAAGCAAAAGAGACAATATCAAGGTGGACCTATGAGTAGTGTATGCTCTTTGAGTTGTACATCAAATAACTTGAAGATATTTATGAGAGGGAGAGAGAGAGAGAGATAGAAAGGGAGTGAGCTAAGATTAATTCTTGATAAATACTGATTATCATTTTTAGGTGATTTATATATGTTATATTTATTGTTTGAGGAAAATGGTGACAAGCAACACAATGTAAATTAAGAAGGAAATCATAATCTTGTTCTAGAAATTAGATGGATATATGAAAAATATGTGTCTATTTAGGTTGGTTTTAAGAGCCAAAATAATTAGAGAAAAATGAGATAGTGGGGGAAGAAAATGGAAAGACAAAAGACAATATTAAGGTGAACCTATAAGTAGTCTATGCTCTTTCAGCTACATCAAATAGCTTGAAGGATTTTATGAGAGGGAGAGAGGTAGAGAGATGGAGAGAGAAATAGGGAGAGGCCAAGAAAGAGAGATGGATGGAAGGAGGTAAAGAGATGGTATACTTTTGCATAAACTTTTATTTGGGTTTTTGTGAATTTCAAAGATGTTGGAACTTACAAAATTAAATTTTTGGTCACCATCATATTTTGTTGTTGTCATTTGAATATTTTTCTCTTCCAACCAAAGAGTTGGTAGAGGGTGTTGTATAGATTCTGGGAGAGCCCATATATCCAGCCACCACAAAATCAAGCTTTCCCATCATATACAATATTTCCCTATGGAAAAGATACAAGAGAAAGGTCATGACAACAAAGTTTGTTCCATTTCTAGTGGAGATGTAGATCAGAACATTATTGGCACTAGACATATTTTTATATTTTATGGAGGGCCAAATGACTACTTTTGTGCATGCTTTAACACTACTTTGATAAATTTTTGCAGCTATGGATGCATAGATCTTGCTGAAGGAAAAATGAAACAGAGAAGGCAACAACAAAAAAGCTTTGAAAGAAATTGATTTCTCACTCCATAAATAATTACAATATGCATAATGAGGCTTACTTATACAATGTTGAAAACCAGCATTTGAAATAGGAATTAATGTGAAGATTGAATTGAAAACCTTAATTTAGGCAGAAGAAAATGGATCCTAACACAGTGATATACTATGAAAACTGGAAAAACTAATGATCTCTAGTTAGGCTTAGTGCATGAAGGTATTCATCCTCCATTAATGAAAATAAATATCCCAATCAACCATAAATTACAAAGATGATAGAAATTAATTCTAATACCCCCCTTAAGGATAACTAAGAAGAAGAAGAAGAAAAAACTAAGAAAGAAATGAGTAAAGAGGGAAAACCCAATGGGACAAAACCCCCCCTCACAAATAACAAGAGACACAACAAAAGAACTATTGTGAAAAGAAATGTGTGGAGATCTGTCAAATGATAACTGCCATAGTGTTGAATGAGAGACTCTTATGAAACTAAGATGAAGATCAGGATCAATCTACATGAGTGCCCCCAACAACACTACTTGAACAATGAGAAGATGGAAAAAAAGGAAAAAATATTTGTCAATCAAAGATAAAAAAGACAATAATCTGCATAGGCAACCTCGAAAAATGAATAGATGGAAAACAAAGGAAAAACATCTATCAGTCAAGGATGTGTTATGCCCTGCATACCTGTCCCTACATTTTGTTGACAAGATGTTATGTCCCCCCCCTATTTTTTTGGTTTGTTTCTTTTTCCCTTGTCTTTTGGTTTCCTTTATGATCTTCTTCAAGATTCAGATCCTGAAGACTTGTTCCCCTAGAAGCCAGTGATTCCCGAGCCTTAGGATTCTAGTGTTATTACCCCTTCCCTCTTGGGAAGGGGTGATTGCTAGATGTCTTGGAGTCCAGAATTTGGTGGTTTTCCTTTTTTGTAGAATAATTATTAGTAATTAATGTGCTCTTTTTATACATTATAAATGATCATTTACTCTGCCATTTTATATTTACTGTGAACAAATTACCTCCAACCGAATTAGCTGAGAAAAAAAGGAGAGCATTTTCCTAAGATAAGGGTCCTCAAACTAAAATAGTGCAAGAAGTGCGTTCGAGGTCTCTACAGTGAATAGTGGAAAAGTAAATGATTCTCAAGCATACCTTTGCAACATTTTGTGTTTTGAGGTAGGCCCTCTTTGGATTTTTGGTTTCATTTTGTTTTGTCTTTGGCCTGTTTTCTTTTTGTTATTGCTTTGTTCTTGTTTCTATGTTGTTGTTTGTTTTTTATTGTGTCGTCTAGGCCTAGCCTTCTTTTGGGAATGTCATGTCTTTCGTGGGAATGATTTTTCATCTTTCTTTCCTCAATGTGACCCTTCATGGCTGGTCTTTCTTCTGGGAAGGCCATCTTTATTTTTAGTGTACATAAGTTCTAAGCTTTGCGCTTTGCTATAAATTGAGTGCCTACTATAAATATGGCCTCTAATAGTAAGTTTTGTAAACTTTGTGAGTTTGTAAATTATGAGGCTTTGTAAATTATGTACATTATGTACATTGTGATGTTAATAGCTCTATAAATTTTGTATATTGTAAATTGCCCAATTTTGTCTTTGGTGCACTACAAAAACCATGTGATTTCGTAGGTTGCATGTAGTGCAGATTCTATGGAGGCAAGCTCTTAGGGGCGTTGTCTCCTAAAATTATTTTATGAGGTCTTGTGACAAATATTTCCTAATAACACATTGGCCTCATGTAACTTTGGCCCATGCAAACTCCTTTTCGAGTCACAAAACTAGGTTTGTTGCAGAGCCGAGCTTGCAAGATCAGTGGCTCGTTTAGAATTTTCTCTCTCCTCTGTCATTTCTATCTTAATGATGGGGTTAATTCTCATGAACAAGAATTTAAAATCCATCCCAAGTTGCATTCATGCCACTCATGCTAGACCACATACTTTACCTTAGTGAATGTATACATGTTAAAGTACGACAACATGGTCATTTAACATAAGGGTTACCTTTTCCCACTACTGAAATCTAAATTATTTTTAGAACATTGGTCTCTGGGTGTTTTGGTGATCCCCAGTACACCCACCATATTCTTCGTTCAAGTCATCATTTATGGGCCTTCACAGGCTTGAATATGTCTTACATGTTTATGGTTTGTTTGCGATGGAGGAAGTGTTCATGATATTATCAATGGTAACTGACACTTTCTTTCTCAAGATGTCAGGTGAAAATAACGCCAGAAGTTTCGGAGCCTGAAATTCTAGCTTAAAATGTTTATATATATTGACAGATTTTTGGTCTTGTAGCTGTAGGTCAAAGTGAGAAAGAAATGGCTACAACTGGATCACCTCTAGGAAGTATTTGACTCCTGAGTGTCTTGGTAGGTAGAGAAGCTCCCATTAAGTCTTAAATATAAGAAAGGCAGGAGAATTTTGGGATCCTAAATTGAATTAAACCTAAGAGAGGTAAAAAATATAGATTTCCACACGTGGGCCAAATTGAATAGTCTCATTAAGGTAATAAAACAAAAAAAATGAGCCAATGAATCGATATTAGTTAACTTAGTGGCATTCAAAATAATTAAAGCATCTGGTTTTCCTCACTCGGTATAGGTGCTAGAGCTAATATTGCTCCTAGCCAAAAATTATAATCTGGCCATGGGAGCTGTTGTGTTGTCTTCGCCTGGCATCCAAGGTTACACAATGCCCATTGTTTCCCTAGACCATGATTACACCACCAAAGGATAATGCATCCCATTTTTTTTGTATTCTATTGTCCTCACCTGAGAAACTTTGGTGGACCAATTTATACAATCTCAAGATTTGGCCTAGTGCCACCTCAATACATAATGTATAAAGAGCCCGCACCAAGATTATAAGATGAGGAGAGATGTCCCTCGCTCTGACATGCATGAATCATATTATTGTGTAGGATCTTCAGGGAACCACATTCCTGGGAGTTCACCCTGTAGATGTATTATTTCCTATATTGTATGACCACCAACAAGTCACACTTTGACTCCAGGCCACAATCATTTGCAATCATGTGGATGCCCAGATGAGAAAGGTCAGGGAGGATTACAAGTTCTACATGACTTCCTACATCCTGTGGTCCCTAGCCTAACAACAAGAAGGAATATGGGGATTGAGAAAAGTGGGCATCATCAGAACTGAGAGCACACAAGCCACCCCATCAGATCACTTTCCCTAGATCTAGTAGGATGAAAGTTTCCCCAATTTTTATAGAGTAAATGGCACCTTCATTTTCCACGCTCACCAAGAATGTGGGGTTCAGAATGTCTCAGGAATCTATGACCTTGATAAGCCTATGGGGATGTTATTTCATCCAATTTGCACAACACACACATTCGACAAGTGGGTTTTCCGTGAACCCACTTGTATTTCCCAAGCATTGCAGGGATTAATCATTTTTTTAGAATTTTGCAAGAAGATTCTGGAGGTGCACACTCTAATGGCCACCAAAAAGATCACCTTCATCTCCTTCCCATTTGTGTGCGGTAAAAACATACTCTCTCTCTCTCTCTCACTCACTCCTCTCTCTCTCTCTCTCTCTCTCTCTCTCTCTCTCTCTCTCTCTCTCTCTCTCTCTCTCTCNCCCCTCTCTCTCTCTCTCTCTCTCTCTCTCTCTCTCTCTCTCTCTCTCTCTCTCTCTCTCTCTCGTCATGGCTCAAGAAGTAGAGAATGAGCTAAGTAGCCTAGGATTGGATAAATTTTCAATCATTCGCTAAGATTATGACCCACGTAGAAGATTGGAGAAGGTGATGCCATAGGGAACCAAACCCCATGCACTACATATAGAATATTTTTGGTAGATTTCCAAGATGACTTTGACATCTGGAATGAACATTACTCAAGCATGTCAAAAGGTTTGATATATCACCTCTAGCTTCAGACCTTCCCACAAAATTTCTATAATCACAAGTTACTTGAAGAGCCCGAGTACAAATAAATAGGTATTGATAGGATGGACCTTCCTCTGGTGGATTGGGAAACACCAAAAGTTTTGACCATGGATGCCATTTTGATGACTATAATTAAACGCAACCACACATATTTTGTGAAGTTTTTCCCAAACAATGTCAGGTTGGAAAATCAATTTTTGGAAGCATCAAGTTCTGGATCATGGGCAACACAAAAATCCAAAGGCCAAGGGAAATAGAAGGTTCATATAGCCTCTCAGGCTCTAGACCCCATTTTGGCCCCACTGAAGAAGCAGTCAGAAGTGAAGTTAGAGAAGTCTCAGAAGCTGCTAGATACATCTAACTTTGGGGTGACATTTGGTATTGAAACTACTCCGGTATGATCCTATCCCTCATAAAGTACAACACCCTCAGGAAAATTTGGCTAGTACTCTGGTACCCGGTGAAAACTCTCTCCCTGTTGGCAAGACTGTCACAAATTCCTATCAACAAAAACTGGCACTAGAAGTAGGGCATGAGCTCATCCTCCCCAGAAAATTTTTATACCATGCCTCCTGAAGGTTCCCCAAGTAGTATTTTTAAGATCCAAGATTTCCATAGGTTAGGGATGTTCTCACCTTTTCATTTTAAAATATTACTTCGGTCGAACCCAAACCCCAAAGAGTTTTCCAAACTTGAACCCCCGATCTGAGAAAGATGACTCATCTGTATAAAGAAACCTTGAATTTCTTATTAGGGATAGCAACCTCTTAGAGTGTCTCTATTCCCCAATCCACCCAAAAACCATTATTGTTCTTCCAAATCTAACGGTCCCATGGATGCATACCTTAACAACACTGGCTCCCCAATTCAACAATTCCCTAAAATAACTAATGATATTCCTCTACATCCAGAGAAGATCTATCCAAGATATGAGCACCTAGGTCCCCAAACCATGGAAGAGCATCTGCAAGCCTACACGGATGCCACAAATAAGCATTGTATCCAACACAAAGATGTAGTGAGCAGAATGTTCCCATTGTCCATCAGGGAAAGTGAGTTAAACTGGTATTTAAACTTATTGCCAACTCCATTAATAGTTGGAAAGACATGGAAGAAGCCTTTTTGGCCGCGTTCTTTGTCCACATGGACCTCACTTGGGCCCACAAAAATTTTATATCTATCAAGAAGGAATTCAATGAAGCTCTAGAAACCTTCAACCACTGGTTTTAGAGAGCCCTAAAATGGTGTATGGATCCTTTCATCTCATCCATCAAGGTGACTATCTAGACTTACCTTAGTGCTCTAGACCCATTTTTTGCAACTCTCCTTTAGAGAACCACTGCCACCAATGAAAAGGATACCTTGGCGAAGGTTTACAACCTCACCCTGGAGTTTTCCCAAAATCTAAGTAAGACTTCTGGCAATATCAGACAAATTGTTCCGTACAACATACAACCCAGGGAAATTGCCCATGCAGGGGGATACAACCCCTATATAGTAATGGGAACCCTAATGATGAACCCAACACCCTGATATATCTACCCCACCCATTTCTCAAACTGCTTTGGGCCTAGAATATTCCCCTAGACACAACCACAACAACCAATGCCTCAACCTTTCAGAGTACTCTTCTTCTAGATGTTCACATCTGGAGGATTACCTTCTACAACTTTGGGTGCTGCTACTGCTAACCCACCACCTCAGTTGTCACATTGTGACCCAAGAACCTAGCTTTCTACTAAGGTCTAATCCCTCCAATGAATAGTGTCCTCCCTTAAATGGACATGGGATAGCTGAAAATGGGACACTCTATGTCCATAAATTCTAATCCCTCCCAGCGATGGAAGATCTTCTCTAGACAATGAAGTTCTAACTACTCTAGGTCCTGTGATTATCATAGAAACAATTTAAATGGTAATGCTTGGCCAAACATCCTGCCATGGAATAATAATCTAAATAATTGGGATGTCCCCCAAAACCAATATAGCACTCAAGGGGTTGCGGGTCCTAGCCACTCTACACAAATTGCCAAATTTCACCCCTTGACTTAGTGCCGGTTGCATGACATTGGTTCACATTTTGAGGTAAATTGTGCCACCCTAGGAATGATCATTCAGATCTCCCAATCTCATAGGAAATAACTAACTGACAAAACTCCTCCAAAATCCCCTGCCAAGCCCTATCATTCTGTGTTTTCTTGTGAGACCATCTTCTTTGGGGCAAATGAAGAAGAACCCGATCTACATGGGTTCTTTGACAATTCTATCCCAGCCTTTGAGGCCAATGCTTTTACCAATTGTCATACTCCCTACGACACAAGGAGTCAATCCAACAAAGGCCCCTTCACTACATCGACTCCCACAAAGTGTCAAAAGCTCCAACTAGATCCCCTTACAAATGTTAATCCACCCCCTCCAAAGGGACCTGCCCCTAATCATGCCTGAGTTTTTAAGGAAAGAACCAATGTATTCTAAGGGGAGATTCGACAACATGAAGGTGATGGAAAAAACTACCACCACCCTGACCTTAATGGAAGTATTACTCAGCTGTCCTGAGCAGAGGAAATCCATCTTGGAGTACTTGGAAAACCCAAAAAATTTCAACCACCCACCAAAGATCGTCACTTTTGATGACACCAATGCAAGTTGTATTCTGAGGAAATACAAAGGATTTTCCTTTCCCGCTTAGCCTCAAAATTCATGGTAAAATCTTACACAACTTCTAGGTGGACTCTAGAGCTTTAGGTAATGTCATGTCGTTATCTATCTGCAAGAAGCTTAAATTAGTCCCCATGCCATCTAAGGGCGTAGTAGTCCAGTTGAACAAGACTTCTATTAAGATTGTAGGTGAGTTGAAAAATTCCTAGATACAACTCATCCAAGATCCCTAGGTGTCCAAAATTATCGACATCCAAGTGGTCGACATCACTAAAAAATATCGGATGTTGTTAAGTCATAATTGGTCCAAGGCCCTTAATGGGTATATCTCAACTAAATTTTCCCACATATGACCCCCTTGGAGAGGGGAATCCAAATAGAGCAAAGTGGAAAGAAAACCCCAGATGAAAAAATCCCTCACCAACTATGGTCATGTGAGCGACATAGTGTTCTCTGAACTAAAACCCAACTTGTACAAGGCCAAAGAGATCTTGACCCTAGATTTAATTCCTGACAAGACGTTCCTTGGTGAGGACCTAGTTATCACCTAGAGGGTTCATGATCTCATCGTATAATTGAAACACAACATTAACCTTCAAAATGGAGATGGGTTCTTGACTACCCTCTTATCAGATACATGGTATAGAGTACATTGTGAGAAACACTATTAATTGGAGTGTCAACCATGTGTTGACGCCACCAATATACACCTCTCAAATTTCCAAGTGGGAAAATGCAAAGAGGCCAAGGTGCAATGCAATCCACCCATGAACACACCAGAGGGACCAATTATTGAGGAGATCCTAGCTAAAACTCCTCCAAAAGAAATTTCAGCCCCTATGTCTCTCCCCTAGAAGATGTGCCAAAACCGACCCTCATTCCCAAACCAATACCACTCACTACCTGGCCTTGCAGACCCCACTACAATGACAATGACCTATGTATCCTAAATTTTGATGGATCTATATCCAAGCAGGGTTGGGGTAGAATTGATCAACCCCAAGGAAAATCCTTCCTTGCATCCTACTAGTTGTAGTTTTATTGCACCAACAATGTTAGGGAGTACGCGGATTTGATCCTCGGTCTTTTGTTTGCATTAAGAAAATAAGTCACTTGCCTCTGGGAAATGGGTCATTCATAGCTCATATTTAAGAAAGTATAGAGCCAGTATACATGCCATGACAAATGACTAGCAGCCTATAGTAACAGAGCATGGAGTTTGATAGAGAAATTTGATGCCTTTGGTATCAAGTTGATTCCCTAGAAGAAGAACTATGAAATTGACGCCCTTTCTATGTCTACCAGTACCCTTGAACCCATGACAGGTTCCCATCTCTAGAGATTCTCTATAGAAATGGTTCCCACACCCCTTGTCCTAGATAATATAACCTATTTCTAGGTCTTAAAAAATGATAAGTATATCCTTGCCTTCATGGAAAACATTGGTGTTTTTGAAGATCAAATCATCAAAGAAGAAAAACATGAAAACATGAGACAAGGTGGGGATGAAGATGGGATCCTTGACTTTCCCACTAATACCATCTCAAAGGGGATGGTGGCCCTTGAATAGATCTTTGACTCAGACCCTTGGGTCAAAGAGAAAATTCCCCAGTCCTCTGAAGGAGTGAAATATGAGAAAGTGAACATTGCATTGGGAACTGAAGAAAACTACGTGCATATAGGTACCTCCTATTCCCCAAAGTAAAATGAGAATATTCTCATGGTCCTTTTAGAATACATTGATGTCATCTCCTAGGATATGAATTTTTTAAAACCTACGATACATATATCATGACGCATACGACCCCCTTGAAGCCTGATGCCAAACCCTTCAGACAGAAAAAAGACCAGTCAATCCCCTAATTGAACTCCTAATATATCAGGAGGTTTAGAAGGTATTATTTTCTTGAATCATCTTCCCTATCCAACATACCACATGGGTAGCCAATTTGGCCCCAGTCTGAAAAAAGTATGAGGAGATTCAACTTTGTGTAGATTTATAGAACTTGAATAAGGCCTCAAAAAAGGATAACCACCCCTACCTTCACTAGACGAAGTGCTGTAGATTGTAAGTGACTCTTAGATGATATCCTTCCTGGATGGATACTTTGGGTATAACCAAGTCATGGTTAAGTTAAAAGATAGAATGAAGACAATGTTCATGGCCAAGTAGGGAATGTTTTCCTATAGGAGAATCTCATTTGGACTAATCATTTCCGGCGACACATTTTAGAAGGCCATGGAAATTTATTTCAAGGGGTTAGTTAATAGATGCATAATCATCTACATGGATGATTTAACATTCTTCTCTCGGGATAGGCATGATCATCCCGCCCACCTCACCAAGATTTGTGATAGATATTACAGGTTTGGTATTTCTCCTAACCCCAAGAATTGCATATTCAGGGTCACAAAAAGGAAAGTGTTAGGACATATCTTCTCCAAGAAGGGAATATCCAATTACCTTAAGAGAGTAGAGGCATTGCTGAATTTGGAAATGCCAAGAAATAAGAAAGAGATGCCTTCTTTCTTTGGAAAGATCAAATTTGTCCAATCCTTCATCATCAAATTTAATGAGGTTGTCAAACCCCTTAATGAAATGATGAAGAAGGGTGAAAGATTGAGTGGAGCCTGGAGGCGAAGGAAGAATTCACTCAAATTAAGTAGGCTATCACGAAGGCCCTAGTCTTGGCATGTCCAGACTATTCCATCGTATTTTACATATATTCTTTTGCCTCTGTCTACTCCACTGCAGCAGTATTGACCCAAAGAGTTGAAGGGGAAGATTGGCCCATCACTTTCATGAGTTTCCCCTTTAAGAATGTTGAAGTGCAGTATTCACCCCTTGAGAAACAACCATTCACCCTTGTCTGAGTAGCGTTGAAGTTCTAGCATTACATTCTCTAAAGAAAGGTACATATTGTCATCCCAGATCAAGTCGTCAAGTCTTTATTACTACAGAGCGAGTTGGGTGAGAACTGGGGGAAGTGGATGACTATCCCCCAGGAGTAAAACCTTGAGATTAAACACATGAAACTATTCTGAGGATAGGGATTGTGTAAAGCTATGGCTAAACCCAACCCACATATTAGATACCAAAACTATATGGTACAATCCCTTACCCAAGACTCTTGGTATTCCAACTTGATACACCTTCTGAATAACCAATGCTCCAAAGGGGTTCCTTCCAAAAAACACCAGGCGCTTCGGCTAAAAAGTGTACACTTTATGATGAAGAATGGAATGATTTTTTGCAGAAATTATTATGGTATTTACCTTTGATGTCTTGATTAGGAACATACGACACAAATGATAGAATAATTCCATGTCCATTTCAAAACTGGGCATGGGTATGTCGATGCCACTGCCCACCAAATACTCAAGGCTAGGGACTATTGGCCACAAATTTATAAATATATTCATGTGCATGTGAGGAAGTGCCACACATTCCAAACCACTGTCTCTCAAGAGCAGAACCCTTCAATGCCACTCCAACATGTCTTTGAGGCTAGAACTTTTGCCCAATGAGCATTTGGTTTTATCAGGGAAATAAACCCCAACTCCTCTACAAATCATCGGTATATCTTGAATGCTATAGATTATTGTACCTGGTGGTTTGAAGCCATACCATGCAAAATAAGATGACAAATGTAGTAATCAGTTTCTTTAAGGAGAACATAGTAACCAGGTTTGAAATTCCCTTCAACCTTGTGTGTGATAACGGTCTCACATTTTCCTCATCCCAACTATTGGAGTGGGCTTACCATAGAAACATTACCCTTAATTTATCTATTAATTATTATCTGTAGGGTAATGGAGTAACAAAGTCAACCAATAGGAACCTCTTAGAGGTAATCAAACACCTTCTTGAGAAGAAACCCCAAGATTGACACCAAAATCTTAGATTTTCCCTCTAGGTGGATCGTATCTAAATCAAAGCTACCTTGGAAATTCTCCATTCCATCTAGTCTATGGCCATAATCTGGTATTTTTGGTAAACCTACATATCCTATCCTTATAACTCATGAAAGAGTTCAACACTCGGGATAATTTTGTAGAGGTTCATCTCCTTAATTTTATACAACTAGAAGAGAAAAGAGATGGTGCACTCAAGCACTTCGCAAGGAATCAAGAAGTAGTCAAACATTGGTTTGACAGGTGATACAGGAACATCCTGGGGTAGCTAGTGATCCTATATCACCAAAAGTATGTTTTGGTTTTGGTTTTGGGTAGCAAGCTCAGTTAGAGACCTGAGTTTCTTGGTCACTTTAGTGATATTTTTCGGTTGGAAGAAGTGTTGCTTCATTGATGGACTCAGTGAATAGACTTAGTGGTTCTTGGTGATGCTTTCCTTAGTGGTGTTTTTTTTTTGGTAGTGTTATGCTCGGTGGTGTTCCACTCGGTAGGACACTGCTTGGTGGTATCTATTTGGTGGAGTTCAGCTCAGTTGTGCCTCTCACTGAGTGGATTGGTTTTGATGTTCTTGATCACCAATGAGGTTATTCTATTTGTTTGGGTTGGCTAACTGGTGCATTTTATTTGGGTTTGCATTCCTTGAGTTTTAGATTGATCGTTGGAGGTGTGAGGACCAAAATCTGATCTGGTTCATTCCCCGTATGCAAATTTGATGATCGTTGGATGTCGACTGATGGAAAACATGTTGGGCATTTTGTTCTTGAAGCCAGCTATTGTTTAATTGATTTATTTCATTTGTAAAGCCAACTTGTGGCTATGTTTTATAAATTTACTGTTGGGTAGTGTTTGTAGGAGGTATGTTTTGGGAGCTAAGTATCAGAACAAAGCTAGAGCTAAGCTTGGGTAGATCTATGCGTAGATCCAAGTCCTTTAGAGCTCTGAGAAATGAGGTATTAGTTGTAGTTTTGGAAGCTAAATGTGATAGCTTATTGTAGCTGAGTGTATTGTGGGCTTGGAAAGATCTGTGAGCAGATCCAAGTCTTAATGTTGTTCTCTATCTGGCCATAATTGAGAAGGCCTTACAACCTAACATGTTTGGTATAATTGCATATTATTGATGAATATGAATTGATATCAGTGTTATATATGTGTGTTATGTTTTTGCTGTGTTGTTTATCTTGTAGGTGGAAAGGTTGGACTATCCATTCTTGGATCCTCCATCCTTGACTATGTCAAGTGGTATCAGAGAGAGGTTGATGCTGGTGGTGTTTGCAAATTCATGTTATGAACTTGGAATTTTTGCAAAGGGTTGTGATTCTTGGTATCTCCCTGGTGAATAGATCGCTGATCAGAGAAATTTGCACTAATTTTTTGAAGATTTTTCGTAGAAGACTAAACCATAGGTTGATTGATTAGATGAAGGAGGAGCTATGAGAGGAGATTCATAGTGAAATGACTTAATTGAAGAATGAAGTCATGGAAGGTATAAGAAGTTCTATTGCTAGATTACAAAGAGGTCTTAGAATAGATGATGGTTATGAAGAAGTTGCCAAAGACTTTGAACCTACTGGATCTAGTGGAGGTGACATAGCCGATCAGATAGAGAGATCTCATGAAGATAGAACTGATCGATTGCAAAGATATAGTGCTTGGCTGAGTAGTAGTTACCAAATGGAGGTTTCTAGTTTATCAAGTACATTGGGACCCAATGATTTGATTGATTGGATTGGTGAGTTAGAAGAATAATTTGAGTTGGAAGACATTGAAGATCCACTTAGAGTGAGCTAAGCATATACTAAGTTAAAGGGACATTCTACTCTTTGGTGGAAAGAATTGCAGGGAGACAAAGAAGAAGAAGGTGAGATGAAGATCAATCGGTGGAGGTTGATGGTGGAAAAAATTAAGACTAAGTTCATTCCTGCTGATTATGAACTTGAGTTTTTTAAGAAGTTACAAAACCAAAACCAAAAGGAGATGACTATGGTAGACTATACTAAGGATTTATATAGGTTGAATATTCGGTCTAGACCTAGAGAAATTTCTAAGGAGAAGGTGGAAAGGTATGTTAATGGACTGAGATTCAATATCTAGGATGAGATTGGCATGTTAAAGATTAAATCACTTGAGGATGCTTACCAGTATGCCCTAAAGGAAGAAGATAAGATGAAGAGAAGATATCATGGCAATTCCCGAGGGAAAGAGAAGAAAGAGCAGTCAGTAAAGGATAAACTGAGAGTTGAGGAGGAACTGAAACTTGTTGAACCAAGGAGAAAGACATAAAGAGGTGGATTCAGAGGTAATTTCTATAACTATGGAGAAGAAAGGAATCAGTCATATCAATGTCTCCAGGAAGATAGGAAGGTTGGTAATCACCGAAATGCTGTGGTGAATGAAGTTGTAGGGAATGAGCCCAAGGTTGATGGTGAGAATTTAATGATTATAAGAACCTTGTAAACCATGAAGCAAGTTGATCCTTGTCAAAAGAGAATTTTGTTCAGGATAGTGTATAAGTATGGTGGTAAATGTTGTAAGGTGATGGTTGATGGAGGAAGTACTGATAACTTGGTTTCTAAGGAGATTGTTTGGAAGCTTAGTTTGAGGAGGTTGTAACATCCTTGTCCTTATAGGATAAGTTGGTTGCAAGAAGATCATGCAGTGAAGGTGAAGGAACAATGCATGGGAACTTTTCACATTGGTTCTTATAGGGATGAAGTTTTATGTGACATTGTGGATATGAGTTCTTGTCATGTTTTACTAGAAAGACCTTGGCAGAATGATAGAGAAACTATTCATGACTGTGTTGCCCAAATTTTCATCCTGTACTTATGCTGTCAAAGTGGAGGATTTTGGAGTCATGTCTGGTCAGTCTGGTCAGTTTGAGTCTAAGTCTAAGTCTTTCTTAGGTAGGCTATCTTTGTCGGGTTTCCCTGTCAATTGCCTTTCCTTCTCTTAGCCGGGCGGGTTGTTCTAAGGTCTCATTATTTTGGGTAGGTTGTAGATCCTAACCCGGCAAAGATTTGTGCTCCAATTGATGTTCTTTCTCAGGCAGGGATTGAAGACTGGTATGGATCGATTCTACAAGTCTCAATGATCCTAATGCAATAAACAGCGAGCAATTTGGTTAAGAAATGAGCGAGAATGAGCTCGGAGGGATTTCAGAAATCATCTTCTCCATGGCGGAATTCTACCTAAGAAAGTGATTTTCCACAAAGAAGAACTTTGCCACTGTGCGGGTTTCGCACCTCTTTGGTGATTTTCCGCAAGCTTAGTTATAGTAAGGTGGGCCCGATGTATTAAAGGGAATATTATATTATTATTTTAAGAGATCACATAAAGCATGTGCTTTAAGTTCAGTACCACTTTTCTCATTTTCCGCAAGGAGAAGCACTTTTTGAGTTTTCCGCCAAGGAGAAGCACTTTTTGAGTTTTTCGCAAAGAAAGTGGAAAATGACCTCTCATGTTCATTTTCCACCAAGGAGAAGCTTCAGTCCAATTTTCGATCGGAGAAGCTCTTTTCCAATTTTCCGCTGGAGAAGCTCATTTTCCATTTTCCACCAAAGAAGCTATAATGTCAAATCCCACAATGGAGAAGCAGATTTGGTATTTTTCGCCGGAAACAGTCAGTTGTGGATCATGTTAACTGCTATTTGCAGGTTGGCTAAGTTTGAACATAAGCAGTTATTTGACCTCGAAGCCCAATGGATTGGACTCGATAGATGTCATTAAAGAGAAGATGAAGGATTCAAATTGAAGTGTCACAGTTTGATTGATGCTTCTGCAAGTGGCACGAACAGAGCTACAGAGTTGCCAAAGTTTATCGAACAAAGATGGAAAAGTGAAAGAAGACCAAATGATTTAACTTCCCCTGTTCTTTTCTGTTTCTTTTCCCCTACAATTAGTAGTGACAGAGGTGGTTTCTTTCCATCTTTCATTTAGAGGGAGATGAACCAATTAAAATTCCTTTGTAACGGTCATCCCCTAGCTCTATATGTATGAAGTTAAAAGATTAATGAAAGGTCGGCAAATTTTTGGTGTGGAATGCTTGATGTTGCAGAGACAATTGAAGGTGTTTTATGTCAATTATTTTCTGTTCCAATTAGTTAGATGGTTCTTTCTCTTAGTCTAAGTTGCATTAAGAAAGAAAGGATGTTTCATTCTTGTGTGGCGAGGATGTGAGTAAACCTTAGTAGGATGTGCTGTGGGATATTCAGGGAAGAGCTAGATAGAAGTTGTTAATGTATGAGTCTTTTTCTTAATCTGAATTATAGTAGGAAGGAAAGGATGTTTCATTCCTTTGTTTCGAGGATGTGAATGAACCTCAGTAGGATGTGCAGTGGGATATTCGGAGAAGGATTCATTAGAAGTTTTCATCATTTCATTTATCTCTCTGTTAGTAGTTCCTGTAGATTAGTCAGTACTGGGTGTATGAATTCATAGGATGTGTGTGTTCTACAGCTTGGTTTATAGATTAGAAATCTCTCCTTGCCTGGATTAAGTTCTGTTTAGGCTTAATTCGGTTTGCCTCTTCTGCTCTCGGGTTAAGAGCATACCCTGTGTTAGTTTAAGATCAAGAAATAATTCATTGCATATCATTTCAAAAGGGAGTTGTACCTACCAATTCAGAGAAAAGCCAGTAATTAGAAGATGGCTTTTCAACTGTTGTAAGAAGATTTTGTTCATCATTTGGGCATCAAGAGTCATATTGTCATAAGGTACAAGAAAGGACAAATCTGTTTACTAACAGATTTTTGGCAACTCTGCTGGGGACTTGAATAGTCTCTAGATCATTACATCATATCATGAGGACAAATGGTACTCCCTCATGAGAATATCTTTCCAGTGCTCCAACCAAACCTTGGTTTTCAAGATGATCAAGAAGACATAAGCTCGTCTCTCAATACATTTGTTTGGAGGT
>MU225243.1:2641502-2677844 GCA_018584345.1 Thuja plicata
TTGAAGATGGTACATTCAGAGACGGATTAGAAAAGAGGATCTTGTATCTGACCAAGCTGGAAGAAGAAAGAGCAGAGATAGTAGATCACATCACTCAGCATCAACTGCGAGTGAAGAAGCTATTTGATAGAAAGGCAAGACCACAAAAATTAATGGTGGGTGATAGTGTGTTATTGTGGGATAAGTGAAGTGCTCCCAAAGGGATGCATAAGAAGTTTGATTCCCTGTGGAAAGGCCCGTTCATAATCCACCAGGCATTTGATAACAATTCTTTTAAGCTGGTGTATCAAGATGGTGAAGTGTTACCACTGACCTTCAACGGTCAGGATTTGAAGCTTTATCAAATTTTAGATTGAAAACAGGTAACCCCTGTAATATACCATAGTTCTGTTATGTTTCTTTGCATTCCTTAGGTTAGTTTCCTTTCCCTTGATTTTGTTTCTTTCCTATTTTGCTTGCTTTTGTTGGTGTTCCTGCGTTGCCGCCTTTTGTTTTTCCTTGTGAAACCAGAGATACTGAGTCCCTCGATTGGGTATAATCTACCCAAGTCCCCAGTCAGAGCCAGCTATTGCCCCACTTTTCATCCTATACCCATGCTGTCAAAGTGGAGGATTTTGGAGTCATGTCTGGTCAGTCTAGTCAGTCTGAGTCTAAGTCTAAGTCTTTCTTAGGTAGGCTATCTTTGTCAGGTTTCCCTATCAATTGCCTTTCCTTCTCTTCGCCGGGCAGGTTGTTCTGAGGTCTCATTATTTTGGGTAGGTTGTAGATCCTAACCTGAAAAAGATTTGTGCTCCAATTGATGTTCTTTCTCAGGCAGAGATCAAAGACTGGTATGGATCGATTCTACAAGTCTCAACGATCCTAATGCAACAAACGACGAGCAATTTGGTTAAGAAATGAGCGAGAATGAGCTCGGTGGGATTTCTGAAATCATCTTCTCCATGGCGGAATTCTAACTAAGAAAGTGATTTTCCGCAAAGAAGAAATTTGCCACTGTGCGGGTTTCGCACCTCTTTGGTGATTTTCTGCAAGCTTAGTTATAGTAAGGTGGGCCCGATGTATTAAAGGGAATATTATATTATTGTTTTAAGAGATCACATAAAGCATGTGCTTTAAGTTAAGTACTACTTTTCTCATTTTCCACAAGGAGAAGCACTTTTTGAGTTTACCACCAAGGAGAAGCACTTTTTGAGTTTTCTGCAAAGAAAGCGGAAAATGACCTCTCATGTTCATTTTCCGCCAAGGAGAAGCTTCAGTCCAATTTTCCGCCGGAGAATCTCTTTTCCAATTTTCCACCAGAGAAGCTCATTTTCCATTTTCTGCCAAAGAAGCTATAATGTCAAATCCCACAATGGAGAAGCAGATTTGGTATTTTCCACCGGAAGCAGTCAGTTGTGGATCATGTTAACTGCTGTTTGCAGGTTGGCTAAGTTTGAACATAAGCAGTTATTTGACCCCGAAGCCCAATGGATTGGAATCGAAAGATGTCATTAAAGAGAAGGTGAAGGATTCAAATTGAAGTGTCACAGTTTGATTGATGCTTCTGCAAGTGGCACGAACAGAGCTACAGAGTTGCCAAAGTTTATCGGACAAAGATGGAAAAGTGAAAGAAGACCAAATGATTTAACTTCCCCTGTTCTTTTCCATTTCTTTTCCCCTACAATTAGTAGTGATAGAGGTGGTTTCTTTCCATCTTTCATTTAGAGGGAGATGAATCGATTAAACTTCCTTTGTAATGGTCATCCCCTGGCTCTATATGTATGAAGTTGAAAGATTAATGAAAGGTCGGCAAATTTTTGGTGTGGAATGCTTGATGTTGCAAAGACAATTGAAGGTGTTTTATGTCAATTATTTTCTGTTCCATCTAGTTAGATGGTTCTTTCTCTTAGTCTAAGTCACATTAAGAAAGAAAGGATGTTTCATTCTTGTGTGGCGAGGATGTGAGTAAACCTCAGTAGGACGTGCTGTGGGATATTCAGGGAAGAGCTAGATAGAAGTTGTTAATGTATGAGTCTTTTTCTTAATATGAATTGCAGTAGGAAGGAAAGGATGTTTCATTCCTTTGTTTCAAGGATGTGAATGAACCTCAGTAGGATGTGCTGTGGGATATTTGGAGAAGGATTCATTAGAAGTTTTCATCATTTCATTTATCTCTCTGTTAGTAGTTGCTATAGATTAGTCAGTACTGGGTGTATGAATTCATAGGATGTGTGAGTTCTACAGCTTGGTTTATATATTAGAAAGCTCTCCTTGCCTGGATTAAGTTCTGTTTAGGCTTAATTCGGTTTGCCTCTTCTGCTCTCAGGTTAAGAGCATACCCTGTGTTAGTTTAAGATCAAGAAATAATTCATTGCATATCATTTCAAAAGGGAGTTGTACCTACCAATTCAGAGAAAATCCTGTAATCAGAAGATGGCTTTTCAACTATTGTAAGCAGATTTTGTTCATCATTCGGGCATCAAGAATCATATTTTCATAAGGTACAAGAAAGGACAAATCTGTTTACTAACATACTGTAAAAGAAATTTCATTACTATTATGAAAGATGGACAACAATTAAATTTAACCCCTTTGAGGGATGAAGAAAAAAGAGTGAGGAACTTGAGCATTGGAAGGAGATCTGAGAGGGTTGCAGAGTTTAGTGCAGACATGAGTGTTCAAAGATCTGAAGGCTAATCAAAGAGTTTTAGTAGCAAGAGGAATGAGAAGAATAACTAAGGCAAGAGTGTGTTAGTTCAGGACTTGAAAGAAAAGTTTGGGATCCTTGTGTTGAATCTCAACAAATGTTCATCGAGCCGTTGAGAACATATTTTTGGACCTAAGGTGTCCAATGTAGGAGCATCCTAGGGTAGTTGGAAATACCGTATCACCAGAAATATGTTTTGGTTTTGGGTAGCAAGCTCGGTTGGAGACCTGAGTTTCTCAGTCATTTTAGTGATAGTCCTTGGTTGGAAGATGTTTTTCTTCACCGACAAACTCGGTGACTAGAATCAGTGGTTATTGGTAACTCTTTTCTCTATGGTGTTTTGTGCTCGGTAGTGTTCTTCTTGGTGGTGTTTCACTCAATAGCATACTGCTTGGTGGTGTCTGTTCAGTGGAGTTCATCTTGGTTGTGCCTCTCACTGAGTGTCTTGGTTTTGGCATTCTTGATCACCAACGGGGATATTCTGATTATTTGGGATGACCAACTGGCATATTTAATTTGGAGTTGTATTACTCAAGTTTTGGATCGACCGTTGGAGGTGTGAGGACCTAAATATGATCTGGTTCACTCCCCAACAGAGATAACTTTAAGAAACTCTCCCTTAGGAAAATATGTAAATTACTGGTGAATCCTAAATTTTTTTAGGAGGAAAAAATTAATATTATTGGCGAAATATTTTAATTTAAAAGGATAAAATATTAATTTTACTAGCGAATTTATTTCAATCGTATGAAAATTCTATAAAATTCTAGCGAATCCTACACTATTTTAGGAGAAACAAATTAATATTATTGGATTTTTTTTTTAATTTGAAAGGATAAAATGTTAATTTTACTTGTGATTTTTTCAATGGTATGAAAATTCTTGTGAATCTTTCATTATTGAAGAAAATCACTTAATCAATTATCAGACTCGAAGGTTAATTTTTCCCATTTTATCAGTACAATTACCCCCCAAATTATTCAATGAGGGTTTGGGGGTAGCGCCCCCAAGATGGGGTCAAGGGACAATGCTCAAATGAATTTTATTAGTTTTTTAAGGTGCCATGAGTTAATTTTATATTGGTTGATAGGAATTAACCCTTCTTTTTTAACCATTGGATGATCTGAAATCAATGATGTGAGTTCTATTTTGGGCCAAAGTCTTAAAGGACACAAAGGTTCCATCAAAAGTCTCTGGAATAGAGACATGTGTAAATACCATTCACCAATATGGGCCGTTGATTAAGACACACTTTGGAAATTGTAGGCAATGTTTTTCAATTTACCATGTCCAAAAGTTAGATTTGATAGGCGATATTATGAAAGAAAATGAGAAAATTTCTCAAAATAATGGGCGATGGGCCTGAGAATTTGACCCAATATTTATAAATTTTAGGTGACATGACCAACCCAATATACACATATTATTTTCCAAATCTTGGGTCGCTGGCATGAGACATTCGCCAAATGGAAAATATTTGCCACTAAAATTATCCTTTCTCCCCTATGCAAATTTGATGACTATTGGATGTAAATTGATGGATAACATGTTGGGAATTGTGTTCTTGAAGCTGACTGTTGTTTATTTGATTTATTTCATTTGTAAATCCAGCTTTTGGATGTGTTGTATAAATTGAGGGTTGGGTAGAATTTGTAGGAGGTAGGTTTTGAGAGCTAAGTATCAGAAGAAAGCTAGAGGTAAGCTTGGTATATCTGTGCGTAGATCAAAGTCTTGTAGAGGTCTGAGTAGGGAGGTATTATTTGTAGTTTTGGAAGAAAAATGTGATAGCCAATTGTAGCTTGGTGCATTGTGGGCTTGGGAAGATCTATGAGAAGATCTAAGTCACATTGTTTTCTATCTGGCCATAACCAGGAAGGCCTTATAGCCTGACATGTTTGCTGTAATTGCATATTATTGATGAATATGAATAGATATTTTTTTTTTATATGTCTATATTATGTTTCCACTATGTTGTTTATCTTGGAGGCTGCAAGGTTGGACTGTCCATTCTTGGATCATCCATCCTTAACTACGTCAACAAGAGAGCCCAATACAAATATCAAATATCCAAGATCTGTGAGGATAACACCTACCGCCTCAGTTATTTAACATGAGAAATTGTCCCATTGCCTGTCAATGAACAGTTCCTCAAACATTACTTTGAATGATGAAAGGGAAAAGTTCCCCCCCTCCCTTTTAGGTTATACCATATGCATATTCATCTTGTAAGTAGTTCTGATGCTCGTGGCTGGTGCGCCTTCCTTGTAAATAGTCCCAGGATGTTTTGCCCACATGTGTTGTTTTGGGTTTGTCTTCTTTTTCTGTTTGTGTTATCTTATACTAGACCCCAACATTCTTTCATCCTTCTGTAGGAGGGAATTCTTTGCATAAAAAAACACAACACCTTAGGAAATTTTCCTCACGCATTTTAGTGGTCCAAAATCCATTTCTTAGACAACAAATGGCGCTATCCTCATCCAAGGGATGTCTTAGACATATGACTAAAGGTAGCATATAGTCTTCATTGGGTTTGGAAATTATTTATACTTGATGCCAGTTAAAGAAGAGTAGCTGATTTAGTTTGCAACATGAAAGAAGAGTAGCTAATTTAGTCATCAACATGAAAGAAGAGCAGGGAACACAAAAGGAAAATTGTTGAGGATAGATCATTTACACTATAAACAGATTACTTCCGAAAAATTAAAAGGCATCCCAGGTTGGGAATTTTAATCCCACTTTGAAAAGAAAAATGAATAGAAAGGTGAAAGGAGTACCACCACAGTAACAAGCTAAGCATGAAGACTCTGATGAAAGAAGTACAGCCATCGCCATCCCTCCCAAAAAAGGAGAAATAAAATCCTGAGAAGAGGGAAAAGCCCCAGAACCTGAGGTTACACAAGATTTATAAAGGCACAAGTTTGATTGGGTTAGTATGACTTCTCTATTTCTCATAGAAGTTATTGATTGTATCCCCTTTTCCAAGCACACACCTCAATACTAGATGAGAATAAACACCCGAGTCATGGTGACTTATATTTTCCAACACCCTAAACCATACTGACAAAAGCACCTCTGAGGATGATGGGACCCCAGTTTCTCTAGGTGTAGATTATGGATTTCTCAATGCACGAGCCATCTATCCTAGTGAGCCACCATTTGTTATGCCCTGCATACCCATCCCTACATTTTTTTGAAAAATGATGGGTCCCCCCCTTTTTTTTCGCGTTGTTTATTTTTTCCTTGTATTTTGGTTTCCTATCTAGTCTTCTTCAAGATCTAGATCCTAGAGCATTTTTTCCTCAGTATCCAGTGATTCTTAGACCCTAAGATTCTGGTGTTTCTATTCCTGCCCTCTTGGGAAGGGGTGATTGCCAGACGCCCCAGAGGATGGACTTCGACGGTTTGAATTTTTTGTAGAATGATTAGTAATAATTAATGCACTCTTTTTAGGCATTATAAAGGATCATTAATTTTCCATTTTATATTTACCATGAACAAATTAACTCCAAGTGAATTAGATGAGAAAAAAAGTAGAGCATTTTCCTTAGCTAAGGGTCCTCTGACTAAAATAGTGTAAGAAGTGTGTTCGAGGTGGTAGAGTAAATGGTGTTCAATCTTCCCTTCCCAACATTATGAGTTTTATGGTAGGGCCTCTTTGGCTTTTTGGTTTTATTTCATTTTGTATTTGGCTTGTTTTATTTTTGCAATTGGTTTTTTATTGTTTGTTTTTTCTCATGTCGTCTAGGCCTAGCCGTTTGTTGGGTATGTCATGTGTTTCTTGGGCCTGTTTGTTGGCCTTTCTTCCCTCAGTGAGACCCTTAGTGGCTAGTCCTTCTTGTGGGAAGGTTGTCTATATTTTTATTGTACATAAGTTTTAAGATTCACGCTTTGCTGTAAATTAAGTGCATGCTATAAATATGACCTCTGGTAGTGAGTTTTGTAAAATTTGCAAGTCTGTATATTGTGAGGATTTGTAAATTATGTACATTGTGTTGTTAATAGCTCTATAAATTGTATATATTGTAAATTTCCTAGTTTTTTCTTTGGTCATTGTAGAAACCATGCAATTTTGTAGGTTGCCCATAGTGTAGGTTCTATGGAGGCAAGCTCTTAGGGGTGATGTCTCCTAATATTATTTTGTGAGTTCTTGTGAGCATGCTTACCTAATAACATGTTGGCCCCATGTTATTTTGGACAACACAGACTCCTTATTGAGTCACAAAACCAGGTCCATTGCAGAGCCAACTCACGAGCTTGATGGCTCATTTATATTTCTCTCTCTCATCCATCATTTGTAGCTTAATGGAAGGGTTAATTATCATGAAAAAGCATTTAAAATTAATCCCAAGTAGCCTTCATGCAACTCATGCCAGACCAATTTTCATTTGATTTCCATTACTATTTCCTAGTGGATGTACACGTGTTAAAGTATGACAATATGGTCATTTAATACAAAGGTTAGCTTTTTCCACCGCTGATGTCTGCCTTCTTTTCAGAACATTGGTCTCTGGGTGTCTTGGAAATCCCCAACACACCCACCATGTTCGTCGTTCAAGTCATCATTTCTAGACCTTCGTAGGCTTGAACATGTCTTAAATGTTTATGGTTTTCTTGTGACGGATGCAATACTCCTGGTATTCTCAATGGTAAATAACATTTTCTTTCTCAAGATGACAGGTGAAAATAATGCCCAAAGTTCTAGAGCTTGAAATTTTTAACTTAAAATGTTTATATATATATATATATCTATATATATATATATATATATATATATATATATACAGTTATCTGGTCTTGCAAGTCCAGGTCAAAGTGAGAAAGAAATTGCTGTAGCTGGATCACCTCCAGGAAGTCCTGAACTCCCGAGCATCTTGGTATGTACTACCAAAAAGTCCAAGGCAGAGAAGATGTTGGAGAAGCTCCCATTAATTCTTAAATATAAGAAAGGTAGGATAATTTTGGGATCTCAAATTGAATCAACCCTAAGAGAGGTAATAGATATAGATTTTAGCACCTCGGCCGAATTGAAAAGACTCTTCTTCTTGAATGCTATTGTTCCAACCTTAGAAAATTTGGTGGACCAATTTATAGAGGTTGGAGATTTGGCCTAACGCTACCTCAACAAAGAATGGATAAAGAGCCCGCATCAGGATTATAAGAATATGAGGACGGATATCCCTCTCTAACTTCAAGGAGCCCATTTGGGTAGGAATCGTATTCTTGTGCAGGATCTTCGAGGAACTACATGCTCAAGAGTTCACCCTATGGATGTATTATTTCCTATATTGCATGACCTCAAAAAAGTCACGCTTTGACTGGGCCGCTATCATTTCCAACCATGTGGACACCCAAATGAGAAAAGTCAGAGAGGATTACAAGTTCTACATGACCTCCTACGTCTTGTGGTCCCTATCCTGACAATAGGAAGGAACCTAGGGATTGAGCACAGTCAACATCATTGGAACCAAAAATACACAAGCCACCCCATGGGATCACTTTCCCTAGATCCAGTGGGATGAAATTTTCCCCAATTTTTGTAGAGTAAATGATGCCTTAATTTTTCATGGGATCAAGGCACTCACCAAGGATATGGGGTTCAAAATTTCTTGGGAAGAAATGGCCCTGATAAGCTGGTGGGGATGTTATTTCATCTAGTTTGCACAACAAATATACATTTGGGTGACTGGGTTTTCCTAGAACCCACATCTTTTGCCTAAGCATTGCAGGGACATAATTATTTTTTAGAATTTTGCAGGAAATTTTTTGAGGTGAACGCTAAAATGGCCACCAAAAATATCACCTCTTTCTCCTTTTCATTTGTGTGCGGTAAATACACCTGCTCTCTCTGTATGTCCTGAGAAGCAGAGAATGAGCTAAGTAGCCTAGGCTTGGTTAAATTTTCACTCTGTCACCATGATTATGACTGGTGTCACCGATTGGAGAAGGCGATGCCCTAGGGAACCAAACCCCATGCACCACACATAGAAGATTTTTGGGAAAATTGCCAAGATGACTTTGATGTCACAAATTGGAATTACTTAAGGATGTCAAAAGGCTTGATGGATCGCCTCCAGCTCCAGAACTTCCCACAAAATTTATCTAATAATGGGTTAATTGAAGACCCCAAGTATAAATAAAAAGGTATTGATAAGACGGACCTTCCTCTGGTGGATTGGAAAACACCATAAATTTTTACCATGGAGGCCATTTCGAAGACTGTAATTGAATGCAACCACACATATTTCGTGAAGGTTTTTTCAAAGAGTTTCCGGTTGGACAATAAATTTTTGGAATCATCAGGTTCAAGGTCTTGGGAAGTAGAACAATCCAAAGCCAAAGGGAAATAGAAGGTTGGTACACCCTCTCTCGCCGTGGACCCCATTTTGGCCCCCTAAAGAAGCGGTTGGATGCAAAGTTAGAGCAGTCCTGGAAGATGTTAGATTCATCTAACTCCAAGGTGGAATTTTACCCCAAAGATACTCTGGTAGGCTCCTCTCCTACACCAAGTGCATCCCCCTCCTCATCTATCCTACTTGGAATTCCCACTGACAAGGAGATTGAAAAAGAGGTAGATATCATGACTACTAGAGCGCCGCTCTAGAGAAGAAAGAAGGAGAAAGAAGATAGACCCTCATGGAATAGGGTCCCGATCTCAAAATCCATAGACGTGACTAAGGTCAAAGTTCTCTCCTTGTCCTTCGATGAGGAAAATACCAGGGAGAATCCCCTAGAGCTCTCCCAGATTAACATTGATGGTTTTTTCTAGATTGATGATCTCGGGGATCTACAAGAGAAGGTAGAGAAGGTAGTATAAGAGATAGCAGAATAAGAATTTGATGCATCCTAGGAGGAAGGGAGAAGGGAAGATGAGGCACAAAAGATATCCCAAGAGAAAGAAAAGGAACTCTAATAGAAAGAGGCTAAGAGAAAGGCTATAGAAGAAAAGGAACAAGAGGATAAGAGGGCCAAGGAGAAATTGCTAGAAGCAAGGGAAATCCAACCTACAGGAACAACCATACCCCTAGAAGCTATGTCCCAAATCCCAATTGGTAACCAAGGCTAATCACCTCCTTGGGATACAAAAATAGGTGAATTCATCACTAAAATTGAGAAAGTAGACCTGAATGAACCTGCTCAACAACCACCCCCCTTTTTCCCACCAATAGAGAATGCCCTAGGAGACGGTGCAAAGATAGATAAAAGAAGTGCAGGCGATGATCGCTGCAATACTAATAAGGATGCATCAATGGAGGAGAATGAGAAAAACCTTTGAGACACTTCAAGTTTGGGGATAATACTAGGAAGATTAGTGGAACCACTACAATGGTTGGTGGAATCTCAGAGATGAAAAGATCCGATGACTATAGTGACCCCATTGTCACTAGCCAAGATTTTGGCCGAGGGCGAGATAACCAAGAATCCCAAAAGGGTTCATACCCTCCATACTAAACATAGGGATCATGATAGAAACATGGTGGTAGTGGTGGTGGCCCTACCAGTAGATAAAGATGAGTCTAAGTTAGCTATCAAGAATTATACCATTATAGAGGTCCCTCTTGGAAAAAGGGACCAGAAAGGAGAGTTGAACCTCTTAGATGAGGCAAATCAAGCCATTCACGCCCAATATCTGAAATAGTCCCGAAAGGTGAAGGAGATACAAACATCAAAGAAAATCTATCCTTGGGATCCTCATAGAGTTGACATAGCCCCTATCCTCCATAACAATCATACCATCCATGTTTTAAAAGTCGCTCCCAGAGGACGATATTGATGCGCTAAGGAAAATGAAGAAGAAAGTGTTGGCTTTCAACAAATGGATAGCCAAACAAAATGGATTGATAAGGAGCTTTATTTTCAAGACTCCAAGGTTTCTTCCAAGCACACAACACTATAAATTAGCAAGAGGTCATCATTCCCTAGTGGCAAGATGAAACAAAAAAGTATGAAGGGCGGAGAGATGACTTGTGAGAAATTTTGAACCTTGGGGAGGAAGGTATGGAAGAAATGGATATCCTAGGGGATGCATCATACAGGTTCCCCAAGACCTCATACTCCAAAATTATAATCAAAATCATGGTGAGTAAGCAACTGGTAAGGTTCTTGAAGGAACATGTTTTTGTGGTTTGGGTTTTAATGGACCAATATTCTTTATTTATCAAGGAGATTACTTTGGATGATCCACTTTTCCATAGGACTTATACTCCCATTGTTACCATAGTAAATTTGATAAAGTGGTTGAGGCATAATTATGGCCCTCCAGATATTTTGATAGAACTATAATGATGCAGCTCTCCCAAATGGTACTCAAGTCCCACAATACCGCCAAGGTGGCATCAGAGTTGAAAGAAAAAGCCAGGGATGTCAATGATCATCTTGAGAATGCCATCAACCATTGAGATTGTCTAAAGGACATGGAGGAAGAGGGTGTACTCTAGTTTTGGAGGCCTATCAAAAGTTCAAAAATCAATAATTTTCCCAAAATCCAAGAATCTCTCTCCTCAGAATGATTTGGTTAACATGATTCTTTATTATTTGAGCATAAGCTCCAGGAGCCCAAAATTCAATATTCCAGTTTTGTATTTTTTATGGTGGTCCATGTTGCTGGTTCATCCAGAGCCAACCAATAAATGTCCAATATTTGTTTTCAGTTGTGGGGCTGGTACTTTGCATCCTGGCGGTGACAAAAGAAGAAAATTTTATTAAACGGATGTCTCCTAGTTCCCAAGGTTCTATTCCAACATTTAGTACATAGCGTAAGGGAATGGTACTCAAAGTCAGGGAGCCAGAAATGCATTTATGGGGGAATATGGACTAATTAATCAAGGATGTACTATCACATCAAAAAGTATAAGGGTGCTCTTCTCGACGAAAGATTTCTTGGACACTTCTCTTTCTATCTTTCTTCTCCTTTCTTCTCAAGTTCTTTTACATAGTAAGGTGATTGTGACAATGCAGGTAGTACTAGCTCTAAATATTGTAATTTAATGTATGAAAGTAGGATGTATAGGTTAGAGCCCCAATGTAGATGGTCTCTATCTATAAATAATAAGTCTGATACCATTCCAAGAGTCAAAAAATTGATGATTTTTCTGCCCATAAGGAATTACTATCTCAATGTTCTTAAGTATAGTTAATTTTCTCAAATTTTAGTAGATTAATTTTCCATTGGAGCCATAAATGTAATCACCAATGATGCTGGATTTATGAAGTTAATGAAGGAATGAGAAAACTCTCTTAGCACCACACTTTGTGTTGTTTCTGGTTCGAGAGTTAGCAGACTCTTTCATGTTGTATGCTTCCTTACGTCTTCTGCTCCAATTCTTTATTGATTAGATAAAATACTTTACTCTACTACTGATGTATGATTGATTGATAATCATGCATGCATTCAATATTTTCTATTAGTCCTTTATCTAGAGCTTTGTTGATGTTTTCATAAATTTATAATATGACTATAGATAAATGATCAATCTAACCTTGACCTAGCTTTTTCATATCTTATTTGTCAAACTAAACATGCTTGGAGGAAACCCCCCATGTCTTTTGAAGTTCCTAGAAGGTTGACAAGTTAAAACTAGCTATCCCTCAACATAAACAGTCACTTGTCTAACAAAGCTACCCCTACATCGTAGTGACCCGACTACCAGGTGCTTGGAGGCTAGGAGAGCCCACTCTCTGGTAAACCTCTTCAGGAAAAATTGGCTATTACTTTGGTACCCAGTGACAACTCTCTCCTTGTTGGTGAGGCCATTAGAAATTCTCATCAATAGAAACTCATGCTAGAAGGAGGGTGTGAGCTCATCCTCCCTAGAAAAATTTGATACCATGCCTCTTGAAGGTCCTCAAGTAGTAGTTTTAGGAGCCAAGCTTTTCATAGGTTAGTGTCTTTCTTCCCTTTGTATTTCGAAAGAATACTTTGGTCGACCCCAAACCTTAGAGATGTTTCCAAATCAAACCCCCGGCACAAGGAAAAAGGAATTATTAGAAGAAAAAACCCTTTTATTTCTCATTAGCACTTTCAATCTCTCAGCGTGTCTCAATTCCGCAACCCACCCCAATGACCAATATTGTTCTTCCAAATCTAATGGTTCCAATGATTGCATACTTTACCAACACTAGATCCCCAATGAAAAATTCCCTAACGCAAATAACAATATACCTCTGCATCCAGAGAAGATTTTCTCAAGATATGAGCACCTAGGTCCCCGGATAGTAGAAGAGCATCTACAAGCCTACAAGGATGCCATGAACAAGTGTCGTATTCAACACGAAGATGTAGTGAGCAAAATGTTCCTGCTGTCCCTTAGGGAAAGTGAGGTAAACTGGTATTTAAACTTGCCCTCCATCTCCATTAATAGTTGGTAGGACATAGAAGAAGCATTTTTGACTGCGTTCCATGTCCATATGGACCCCACTTGGTTGCACATCTAGTTTATTTCTATAAGGAAGGAACCCAATGAACCTTTGGAAATATTCAACCACCAATATCAAAGAGCCCTAAAATGGTGCATAGGTCCTTTAATCCCATTCATCGAGGTTACTATCTAGACTTACCTCAATGCTCTGGACCCATTCATTGTAACTCTCCTTTAGAGAACCGTCACCGCCAATGAAAGGGACACCTTGACAAAGGATTATAACCTCACCCTGGAGTTGTCCCAAAATCTGAGTAAGACTCTTAGCAGTATCAGACAAATTATTTCATACAAAATTCAACCCGAGGGAAGTTCCCACATGGGTGATACAACCCCAACATGGAAATTGACACCCCAACAATTAACCTAACACCCTGATATATCTACCCCACCCATGACGAAACTCCTCTGGGCCTTGAATATTAATGTTGGACACAACCACAACAACCAATGCCTCAACCTTCTAGAGTACCATTATTCCAAGTCTTTATGTTTGGAGGATTACCTTCCACAACTCTGGGTGGTGCTACTGCTAACCCACTACCTCAGTTGTCACATTGTGATCCAACTACCCATCTGTCTCCCAAGTTCAAATCCCTCCAATGAATGGTTTCCTCCCTCACTATAGATATGGGAAAACTAAGGATGGGACCTTCTACGTCCCATAATTCCAACCCCTCCCAAAGAGGGAATATCTTCTCTAGACAACAAAGTTCTAACAACTCTAGGTCCTAGAATTATCACAGAAATAATGGAAATGACAATTCTCAGCCAAACAACTAGTTGTGGAATAATACTCTGAACACAGGGGTTTCCCCCCAAACTAATATAGAACTCAAGGGGGTACGGGTCCTAGCCACTCCGCACAACTTGCTAAATTTCACCCATTGAATTCATCGTATTGGTTGCATGACACTGGTTTGCATTTTGAGGTGAACAGTGCAACCCTAGAAATGATCATTCAGATCTCCTAGTCTGATAGGCAACAACTAATTTACCAAGCCCCTCCAAAATCCCTTGCCAAGCCTCATCACTATGTTTTTCCTTTCGAGACTGTCTTCTTCAGGGCAGATGAAGAAGACAAAGAAGAACCTGATCTACATGGGTTCTTCGATGATTCCATCCTAGCCTTTGAGGCCAATGCTTTTAATAATTCTTGGACTCCCTACATCATAAGGAGTCAATCAAAAAAAGGCCCCTTCACTATGTTGACTCCCCCGAAGAGCACAAACCTCGCACCAGATCCCATTGTGAATGTTAATCCACCCCCTCCAAAGGGACCTACCCTTAATCATGGCCGATATTTTGCAGGAAGAACCAGTGCATCCCAAAGGGGTGACTGGACATCATGAAGGTGATGAAAAACACCACCACCACCATGACCTTAATGGAAGTATTACTTAGTTTTCCCGAGTAAAGTAAATCCCTCTTGCAGTACTTGGAAAACCCGTAAATTCACAACTACCCACAAAAGAACGTCACTTTCAATGACACCAATGCAGATGTATTCGAGATAAATGAAGAGGATCCTCCTTTCCTACTCGACCTCAAAATTCATGGTAAAAAGTTACACAACTTCCTAGTGGACTCCGAAGCTTCAGGTAATGTCATGACTTTATCTATTTACAAAAGGCTTGGATTAGTCCCCACGCCATCTAAGGGTGTAGTAGTCCAGTTGGACAAGACTATTATTAAGATGGTAGGTGAGTTGGGAAATTTCTAGATACAACCCATCCAAGATCCCTAAATGTCCAACATTATCAACATCTAAGTGGTCGACATCCTCAAAATATACAGGATGATGTTAAGTTAGAATTGGTCCAAGGCCCTTAATGGGTATATCTCAACAAAAATTTCCAACTTATGGATCCCTTGGAGAGGGGAATCCAACCAGATCAAAGTGGAAACTAAACCCCAGATGAAACAAGCCCTCATCAACTATGGTCAGGTGAGTGAGATAACGTTTGCTGAACTAGAACTTGACTTGTACAAGGCCAAAGAGATCTTGACCCTAGATTTCATTCTTGGTGGAATGTTCCTTGATGAGGACCCCGTTATCACCCAGAGGGTTTATTATCTCATCCTAGAATTGAAACATGATGTTAACCTTCAAAATGGTGATGCGTCCTAGACTACCCTCTTATCGGATACATGGTGTAGAGTACATTGCCAAAAAAACTGTAAATTGGAGTGTTAACCATGTGTCGACACCACCAATATCCACCTCTCAAATTTACAAGTGAGAAAATTCAAAGAGGCCAAGGCACAATGCAGTCCACCCACAAACACACCTGAGGGTTTTCTTGTTGAGGACTCCCCAATGGAAACTCCATCGGAGGAAGTTTCAGCCCCTATGTCTCTCCTCCTAGAAGATGTGTCATAAATACCCCTCATTCACAAACCAATACCACTCACTACCCGGCCTTCAAAACCCCACAACACTGAAAATAATCTGTGGATCCTGAAGTTTGACAGATCTAGATCCAAGTAGGGTTGCGGGGCTGGGTAGAAGTGATCAACCCCTGAGAAAAATTATTCCTTGCATCCTACCGGTTGCAGTTTGACTACACCAAGAATGTCATGGAGTATGAGGATTTGATCCTCATTCTTTTTTTGCACAAAGAAAAGGAGTCACCTACCTCTGGGAAATGGGTGACTTAGATCTCATAGTTAAGCAAGTATGGAGGTAGTATAAATGTCATGAAAAACAACTGATGAATTATCATAATAAAGCATGGATTTTGATAGAGGACTTTGATGCCTTTGGTATCGAGTTGATTTCTCAGAAGTGGAACTATGTCCCAAATGCCCTTGTTGTGTTTTCTAGTACCCTTGAACCCATGGCGGGTTCCCAGTGCCAGAGATTCTCTATAGAAATGGCTCCCACACCCTCTGTCCCTGATAATATAACTCATTTCCAAGTCTTCAAAGATGCTAAGCATATCCTTTCCTTCATGGAAAATGTTGGTATTTTTGAAGATAAAATCATTGAATAAGAAGAACATGATGATACAAGACAAGATGGGGATGAAGATGAGATCCCTAACTTTCCCACTAACACTATCTTGAAGGGGATGGTGTCCCTTAAACAGATCTTTGACATAGATCCTTGGGTCCAAGACAAAATTCCCTAGTCTTTCGAAGGAGGGAAATATGAGAAAGTGAATATTGGAATGTGCACTAAAGAAAAGTATGTGCAAATAGGTACCTCTTGTTCCTTACTGAAAAAGGAGAAGATTCTTGTGGTCCTTCAAGAATACATTGATGTCATCACCTAGGGATATAAAGATCTTAAAACCTATGATACATCTATCATTATGCATATGATCCCCTTGAATCCCGATGCTAAACCCTTCAGATAGAAACAAAGACCTGTCAATACCCTAATTGAAACCCTAATTTATCAGGAGGTTCAGAAGTTACTATCCACTCGAATCATCTTCCCTATTTGGCATACCACATGGGTAGCCAATTTTGTCCTAGTCCAAAAGAAGAATGGGGAGATTCGACTCAGTATTTATTTTCAAAACTTGAACAAGGCATCAAAAAGGATAACCACTCCCTACCTTCACTAGATGAAGTGCTTCAGATTGTAAATGGCTCTCAGATGATGTCCATCTTGGATGAATACTCAGAATGTAACCAAGTCATGGTTAAGTTCAAAGATAGAATGAAGATGATGTTCACCACCAAGTGGGGAACATTTTCCTATAGGAGAATGTCATTTGGACTAATTAATGTCAGGGCCACATTTCAAAAGGCCATAAACATTTCTTTCAAGGGGTTGGTTCATAGGTGCATAATCATCTACATGGATGATTTAATAGTCTTCTCCCAGGACATGTGTGATCATCCCGCCCACCTTGCCAAGATTTATGAGAGATGTCATAGGTTCAATTCCCTTAACCCCAAGAAGTGCATATTCAGGGTCATAGAAAGGAAACCTTTCTGAGAAGGGAATATCGATTGACCCTGAGAGAGTAGAGGCATTTCTGAATTTGCAAATACCAAATAGTAAGAAATATATGTGGTCTTTCTTCAAAAAGAACAATTTTGTCTGAAGCTTCATCACCAAATTTGCTGAGGTTGTCAAATTGTTTGATGACATGATGAAGAAGGATATAAATATTGAGTGGAGCCCAAAGGTGAAGCAAGCATTCGCTCAAATGAAGTAGACTATCATAGAGGCCCCAGTCTTGGCATGTCTAGACTATTCTTTCGCCTTTTACATATATTGTTTTACCTCTTTCCACTCCACTGCAACAGTATTGATGCAAAGAGTTGAAGGGGAAGAATGACCCATCACTTTCATGAGCTCTCCCTTTATGAATGTTGAAGTGTGGTATTCACTCCTTGAGAAATATGCATTCACCCTTGTCTAAGAAGTAAAGAATTTCTAACATTACATTCTCTGGAGAAAGGTACAAGTTGTTATCCCGATCAAGCCGTCAAGTCTTTATTACTATAGAGTGAGTTGGGTGAACACTAGGGGAAGTGGATGGCTATCCTCCAGCAGTATGACCTCGATATGCAACCCATGAAACTAGTTTGAAGATAGGGATTTTGAAAAGATATGGCTGAGGTCAACCCCCCATATCAAATACCAAACCTATATGGTACAATCCCTTACCCAAGACTCTTTCTATTCTGACTTGGTACACCTCATTCTGAATAGCCAATGCCCTGAAGGGATTCCTTCCAACAAATGTCAGGAATTTTGGCTGAAAATGCACACTTTATGATAAATAATGGAATACCTTTTCACAAAAATTATGAGGTTATTTACCTTCGATGTCTTGATCACTAACATGCCACAAAAATGATAGAATAATTCCATGGTTGTTTCAAAACCAGGCATGGGTCAACTGATGCCACTACCCACCGAATACTCTAGGTTAGGTACTATTGGCCTCATACTTTTAAAGATATTCATGTGCATGTGAGGAAGTGCCACACATGCGAAACTACTACCTCTTGAGAGTGGAACCTGGCGATGCCACTCCAACCCATCTTTGAGGCTAGACATTTTGCCCAATGGGCATTCAATTTTATCAAGGAAACAAACCCCAACTCCTCTATAAATCACCAGTACAGCTTGACTGCTATAAAATTATTGTACCTAGTGGTCTGAAGCCATACCATGCAAAAACAACATGAGGGATGTAGTAATCAATTTCATCGAGGAGAACATATTCACCAGGTTGGCATTTCCCTTTGCCCTTGTGTGTGATAATGATCCAACATTTTTCTCAGCCTAGCTATTGGAGTGGGCTTACCACTGAAAAATTACCCTTAAGTTCTCTATTAATTATTATCCACAGGGTAATGGAGTAGAAAAGTCAACCAATATGAACATCTTAGAGGTAATCAAACACCTTGTTGAGAAGAATCCCTGAGATTGACACCAAAATCTTAAATTCTCCCTCTGAGTAGATCATATCTAAATCAAAGCCACCTTTGAAACTTCTCCATTCAATCTGGTCTACATTTATAATATGGTATTTCTAGTAGACCTAGAGATTCCAATCTTACAATTAATGCAAGAGTTCAACACTCAGGATATATTTGGAAGAGAAAAGAGATGGTACACTTGAGCACTTCATAAGGCATCAAGCAGTAGTCAAATGTTTGTTTGACAAGAGAGCCCAATATAAGGCTTTTAGGACTTCAGACTTAGTCATCTTGTGGGATAAACCTAGGAAAAGAAAGGAAAGGATACTAAATCCAAAGGCTCTGGCTTGGGCCATATCGTATATCCAAGATCTATGGGGCCAACACCTATTGCCTTAGTTCTTTACCAGGAGAAGCTATCCCATTTCCTCTTAATGGATAGTTCCTCAAACATTACTTTGAATGAAGCAAGGGTGGAGTTTCCCCACTCTCTTTTAGGTTGTACCATATGTATATTCAGCTTGTAATTAGTTTTAACACTCCTGGTTGTTGCACCTTCCTTGTAAATAGTTCTAGGATTTTTTTCTCGTGTGTGTTGTTTTGGGTTTGTCTTGTTTTTTCTATTTGTGTCATCTTGTCCTGGACCATAGCATTCTATCATCCTTCTGTAGGAGGGAATTATTCTCATAAGAAATCACAACATGTTAGGAAATTTGACTAATGCATTTTAGTGGTCTAGAATCCATTTCTTAGACAATAGATGACCCTGTCCTCATCCATGGGAAGCCTTAAATGTATGACTAAAGGTAGTGGATAGTCTTCATCGGGTTTAGACATTGTTTATACTCGTTGCTAGTTAAAGAAGAGACACTGATTTAGTCAGCAACATGAAACAAGAGCAGGGAACACAAAAGGAATTTTTTCAAGATAGATCAATTATACTATAAACAGACTGTGTCCGAAAAACTAAAAGGCATCCTGGGTTGGGATTTGTCTTCTCACTCAAAAAGGAAAAATGGATGGAAAGGTGAAAGGAGTACTGCCACAATAACAAGCTAATCTTGAATGTTCGAATGAAAGAAGTACCACCTTCACCATCCCCCCCAGAAGGAGAAATAAAAGGCCAATGAGAGGGAAGAGCCCCAGAACCTGAGGTTACACAAGATTTATTATGACACAAGCCTGATTGGGTTAGTGTAACTTCTCTATTTCTCTTGGAAGTTATCGACTGGATCCCCTTTTCGAAGCACACACCTCACAACTAGATGAGAATAAATACCCGAGTCATGGTGATAGAGATTTTCCAACACCCTAAATCATACTGACAAAATCACCTCTGATGAAGATGGGACCTTGGTTTCTCTAGGTGTAGATTCTGAAGTTATCAAATGTATGAGGGATCTGTCCAAGTGAGTCACCATTTGTTATGCCCAGTATACCCATCCCTACATTTTTTTGACAAAATGTTGGGACCCCCCCCTTTTTTTTCTTCAGCTTGTTGCTTTTTGACTTATCTTTTAGTTGCCTTTCTGGTCTTCTTCTAGATCTGCATCTTGGAGTGTTGTTCCACAGTAGCCAGTGATTCCTAGACACCAGGACTCTAGTGTTGTTACTGCCGCACTCTTGGGAAGGGGTGATCGCCAGAAGTTCTACAGTTTGGACTTTGGTGGTTTTCCTTTTTCACAGAATGATTATTAGTAATTAATGTGATCTTTTTAGGCATTATAAAAGATCGTTTAATTTTCCATTTTAAATTTACCGCAAACAAATTACCTCCAAGTGAATTAGCTAAGAAATAGAGCAGAGCATTTTCCTAAGCTAAGGTTCCTCCGACTGAAATAGTGTAAGAAGTGTGTTCGAGGTCTATATAGTGAATAGTGGTAGAGTAAACGGTGTTAGAGCTTCGCTTCATAGCATACTAAGTTTTCAGGTAGGCCCTCTTTATCTTTCTGGTTTCGTTTCCTTTTGTCTTTGGCTTGTTTTCTTTTTTCTTTTGGTTTTGTTCTCGTTTCTTTGTTGTTGTTTGGTTTTGCTTGTATCATCCAAGCCTACCCCTTTGTTGGGCGTCTCATGTCTTTCTTGGGCCTGGTTGTTGGTCTTTCTTCCCTTAGTGTGGCCCTTCATGGATGTTCTTTCTCGCAGGGAGGCCATTTGTATTTTTAGCATACATAAGTTGTAAGCTCCGCACGTTACTGTAAATTGAGTATGTGCTATAAATATGGCCTATGGTAGTGAGTTTTGTAAACTTTACGAGTCTATAAATTGTGAGGATTTTTAAATTATGTGTATTATGTACATTGTGTTGTTAATAGCTCTGTAAATTTTATATATTATAAATTGCCCAATTTTTTATTTGGTGTACTGCGAAAATCAAGCGATTTCGTAGGTTGCTCGTAGTGCAGGCTCCATGGAGGCAAGTTCTTAAGGGTGTTGTCTCCTAAAATTGTTTTGTGAGGTCTCGTGATTACACTTTCCAAATAACATGTTAGCCCCATTGGCAAGCGGGAACTAGAATCCTAAGGTATGTGAATGGCACCAAGGGATATGGTATTTTGTATACTACAACAAATGATTCTTGATTGATTGGTTACACAGATAGTGATTAGGTAGGGAGTTTGGATGATTGAAAGAGCACTTTCAGATATGTCTTTCACATGGGTTCAGGTGTAATCTCACGGGCTTCTAAGAAGCAACCCATGGTTGCTCAATCTACAGTAGAGGCTGAATATATAGCAGTAAATGCAGCAGCATGTCAAGCTATTTGGCTGAGAAGGATCTTGGCAGATTTGAAGGAAGAACAAAAGGATGGAACCATGATATTTTGTGACAATATTTCCTCAATAGATTTATCAAAAAATCCTGTGTTTCATGGAAGAAGCAAGAACATTGAAATCATGTATCACCTTTTTAAAGAATTAGTTGAGAATGGTGAGATAATAATAGAGTTTTGCAGGTCAGAGCAGCAGCTAGCAGACATTTTCACCAAGACATTGGGCATTGCAAGTTTTGAGCGCCTAAGGAGAAATCTGGGCATAGTTCTTTTGGATCAAGCATGACCGTGTTTTGTCAGCTCAAGACAATGGCAGAGTGTTGGATTTTTAGAATTAAATCTGATTGCTTGAGCCTCTTTTGTTGACTTTTAATTCTCCCCTGTTTTGCTGATAAGAGTAAATCAGATTTTATGAAGACTTTTAGAAGATATTTTTCAAATCTTATTTTATGTGGACTTTGAAAGATAAGTTCAAATCTGATTTCTTATTTGGATAGCAATTTCATTATAAAGGAAAGAATGTCTTTATTCTTTCAATAATAATAGACTTGTAAGAAAGTTATTTGCAGCAGCAACAAATTAGTTAGTTTTTGTAAGTGCTCTATTTTATCAGAGACTTGTTTATTGCAACATCAGTTGTAATTTAATTATCTTGGTAAGCAGTGATTGCTTCAAGATATTTTTTATGCAGCCCCATTAGCTGCAAGTTTATTTTATTAGAGTTAATTTTCAGACTAATAGAAGAAAGAAGAAGCTTGCATATCTCCAGTTCTGTTTGTGTTTATTGTCTGCCCTATTTTTGGGTTTCTTTATTTTAATCATTGCTAAAATAGAGTATTTCCTGTGTGTTTCCAGAATATAGAGTGATTCTATATTCTTTACATGTCTGAAATATTAAATTACGGTGAAGATTGAATTGACAAACTTAATTTAGACAGAAGAAAATGGATTCTAACATAGGTGAAATGCTATGCAATCTAGAAAAAATAATGATCTCTAGTTAGGCTTAGTGCATGAAGGCATTCATCCTCCGTTAATGAAAATAAACAACCGAATCAACCATAAATTACTGAGATGACTGAAATTAATGCTAATATACCAGTGGTTGTTCAACTACCAAATTGGTAGTCTCTATTTTGTGAAATATTTTCCATAATTCCTATGATGGGGAGACGATGTAGGAGGCATTGCACGTTGATCACAATGGTGATGGAGTTGTGGATTAAAATGAGTTCTTTGTTATGATGTTCATACTCAACCCTTCATTCATCACAGAGAATCAACAACTCCATAGCTTTGAGAAGTAATTACAAAATGATTCTTTGGTCTGTCTCACTCTTTCTTGTGTCTTGATTTGGGGTTTATTATGCACTATAGGCTGTTTAGAAAATATTTGTAATCAGATCCAAATCTATAGTGTCAACTTCAATCTCCAAAACAAAAAATATTTGCTCTAATTAGATTTTGTTCAATGGTTTTTAATTTAAAATTTGTTTAAAATTGTTTGACAAAAGATTTTCTTTCTTGTTTGTAAATTTGAGTTGTCTTAATGATATTTTGTTGAGAAAACACCAACAGAAGATCACTCAATTAAAAATGGAATATTGAGAGAAACTATGAAACAATAACAGAACAAACTAATACAATTTAGAAAAGAAAAATAACCCTCTTGGTGAATGTAAAGAACTCTTGGAATTTATGTTTCAGTGGTGGTCTCCTTTTCAACAGACATACCCATCACGATTACCTTGATACATATGGATGTACTTGTAGCTGGGCTTTGTGAAAATCGTAGCTGGTAATTCATTTAGTTTATTTTATTTTTCCTGAACAAAACCATTCTCTAATTGAAGGAAGCTAGAAGAGGTTGACTATTTGTTCAAAATATTGAGTAGATCTCCAAGAAAATCTGTAAAGTAGGTGTAAGTCCAAATTGCGCGACCCTTATGTGCATCTGATCCTCACAACTTGTGCTGAGCTCCTAAATCACACTCAAGCAAATGGGAATTTGATAGGTACAAAGTCATCAAGATATCCTTTTATTATTTTTAGGTATGGGTCTCTATCTAGACAAAGATTAAAAAATTTGTTTCCCCTTTTCTATCCTAGTTCGAGTGGTAACCATATCAAGAAGAAATGTGGGAGCCTTTTTTCTAGCCTTTAGCCATGTTAGGTATGCATTATAATAATGGAAGCATTCACAAGGCATGTGGGTTACATTTGAAATAGGGAAGCATAGTCAAGGCACGTGTTCTAATGTAATTTAAGGTGCAACATTGTTCTTATTTCAAGTGTATACAAGTAGCAAAAATATAACAGTTATCGGCCAACTAACATTCATTATCTACATTATTTGCATCACTTAATTTTTCTTATGCTCTAAAATAAACTAACCCCTCTATATGTCACTATACACATATCTTCTTTGCTATAAATAGAGGTGTGAGATGTTTAAAAATTTGCAACTTATCGTAAATCAGTCGATGTGTTGTAATTGGTCAGACCATAGATTTTTTTGCATTGACCTTTTCCCATTTAATTACACATTAATAAAATTAAAATACAAAAAACATACAATGCATTTTATAAAAGTGGAAAATTTTGAAATTGCTTTCCTCTCAAAATAAAGGCCTGCCTCATTGTCTGAGAAGAATCGAGTAGAGTGACTCACACCATTGTAATAAAAAAGCACCTATAACCAGATTTTCATTCATGCTTCCAATTCACACTTCATCACAACAAATGTTATTGCGTGACAACAGATCATCTTTTCATTTATATAATAAGTAGGAGATATTTTCTACAATAAGTTAAATTTTGATATTGCTATCAAGATTCTACTGTGTGGTTTTTTGAGTCAAACTCATTGACCTATGTTTCATGAGTAGTGATTCACAAGAACCCATCTCCCATGAGAATTAATACAACACTTAGCACTAATTGCATGTAGGTGATGCTCAGAGGGGTGAAACACCAGGACTTCCTAGGAGATCACCCATCCCTGTACTACTCCATCTTGAGTGCGCTTAACTACGAAGTTTCCTCCATGGTTAAACCCACTCCACTTTCAACCCCAGTTTTCATTTATATATTTTGTTACTTTCTTTTGATTTGTTTAACCATAAAGATGAATTATTTAAAATTGGTTGTAGCATTTTTTTTTTAATCTTTTTAAAAATTTGTTTAGCCATTTTAATAACAATGTTTATAGTGTTTTTCCCTCCTTTCCACAATCTCGTAATTTTCTTATATTTAAATTAAATATATAAATTTAAAATTCTAAATTAAATATATAAATTCTAAATTCTAAATTATTGAATTTATTTTATAAATTCTTATTATATTACATATTTATAATTTATTATAGTATTATTTAATATTTATATATTTTATACAAAATTTCTATTATATTATATTTATATATTGTTATATTATTTCCTACTTACATTTGTTATTTAATCTATATAAAGTTTATATTGTCATTCAAGTGTTCCAATAAACAGATAGGATATGTAATCAAGTAATTAATTGTATCATGTACAAATGAATATAGTGATTAAATTTAAATAAGATTTAATATAATATATATTTAAGAATTATAATACATAAATAAATGTAATATTTTATAATTATAATATTATATTATATAAATAAAATTATATAACAAGTATGTTTAATGTTTATATTATATAAAAAGCTAATAATTACATTCATAGAATAGATGCAAAAACCTCAATCCCTTAAAAGTAAAAGTATTTAATTTGATGGTATTTGTGACACATATTAAACAAACAAAAATCATTTTATCATTATTTTTAAAATTTTATATTATTTTTATTATAAGATTAATAAATTAATATACTTCATAAATGTATATGTAACTAAAAGCTTCCATTTACCATTTTCTCATTTTCACTTATATCTTTAATTTGATGGTATTGTGACACATACTAAACAAACAAAAATCATTTTATCATTATTTTTAAAATTTTATATTATTTTTATTATAAGATTAATAAATTAATATACTTCATAAATGTATATGTAACTAAAAGCTTCCATTTACCGTTTTCTCTTTTTCACTTATATCTTGCCATCTCATTTATCCATGGTTCTCATGTGTAGGCAGTTGAAAAGTGGTCATTAAGTGTCAATTTTTGTCATCCACTATTAACTTCATTAAGCCCATTTTTGCTCTTCTTTGTAAACACACAACATTCTCTGTTTTAAATAATGTACTCACCTATGATGGATTATGAGTGTGATCTGAAATATTGATGCAAAAACTCACACAATCAAATCCAGGAAAAAATAATTTTCATTGATTTTAGAAATCTACTGGCATTAATACAGCTTGCTTATTCACTTGGAAGTTGGAACACTTCAATCTAAAAATTCACTTCAAATCCTCCAAATTAAAGAAATTAATGTCTACTAGAATTACACATTGAACTTTTCTTTTGACATGTCTAATAAAATTGCTCCTTGGTGCATCCGTGTGATTATGAAACTTTTTCTTTTTTCAACCAAGAATTGTGTAGCTATCCATTAAGAACTTTATTGCACAATCAACATTATTTGTTAGGCTTATCAATTAACGGAATACACTATACAGTTTTACAAAATTTCTTATTAATTGATCTTCCACACCTCTTAGATATATCCATTTTACACCAAAATGCAAATTACTAGTTATTATATACCGATTTTACACCAAAATGCAAATTACTAGTTATTAATACAATTTCATTTTTGTAGAACCATTTAAAACGATTGTCTTCCAGCTAGTGATATGTCTGGCTTTCGTCCGGGACAGAGGTTGTGGACTTGCATTGAAACGTAGATTTCGAATTACAAGATCAAAATCAGTTTCAGTTGCAGTTTCATTTTCATGGAACCATTGAAAGGAACTTGTCTTCACGTTTTATTTCTGGTAATACGTCTTTTTTTCATCTAGACAAAATGCTCGACATACCTTCCCGTTTCACCGCGTCCCAGTTGCACTTGACTAATTGACTGAGAACTCACGTATAACAGTCAAATTGCATGTATGACGGGATCAATTGCGGATAACGGAGTGGGATATGTGTGCTGTTAAACCCTCCACGTCGAATATTTGCAAATTTTTGAAGGGACCAATGCCATTCTAGGAAATTCTCAAACAAGTTCTGAATCCACCGCACTACTTGGGCCATGTTCATTCATCCCGTAGCATGTTCGTTTTCTATTTAAATTACAAGAATAGCAATATAGATGCTATGGTTATCGAAATGGCGATGAAGTGTTTGGTCCTAGCAGTTACTGTGATTATTGCAGTGAATAATTGCAGCTCATTAGCATTAGATGGTGGAGATTCGCTTCTACTGGGGGATTCGCTCGCTGCAAATCAGACCATAATATCAAAGAATGGGACGTTTGAATTGGGATTTTTCAATCCGAGAGGAAGGAGTAAATGGTACATTGGCATCTGGTACGCGCGAATGTCTCCGAAGGTCATAGTTTGGGTTGCCAACAGAGATAATCCTGTCAGAGGCATGCCCGGCGTTCTGAAATTTTCTAGCAAGGGTCGTGTCAGAGTGTTTGATAGAAAGGGCCGATCAGTGTGGTCGACTGATGTTGGTGTAAAAGGATCGCGGGCAAAGATTACAGACGCTGGCAATTTCATTATTCTTGGTGACGGCCAGAACGAGTCTGAGATTGTTTGGGAGAGTTTCGCGCATCCGACAGATACATGGTTACCTGGAATGAGGATTTGGAAAGGGTTGAAACTGACCTCATGGAAGAATTCTTTGGATCCGGCACCTGGGCTCTTCTCTCTGGGAATGGACATGTCTCCAGGAAAGACGCAGATGCTGATGGTCTATAACAATAGTGTTACATATCTGTCCAGTGGAGAGTGGACTGGGAATTATTTTGCCAACGTTCCAGAGGCGTATGATCCTAATAGATTCGAAATGTCCTCTGTGAGGGTTTCTCCTTCAAGAGTATACTTCAATTTTAGCATATTCCGGCAAGGACATACCCTAAAAGGGTGGATCTTAATGGATGAGATGGGTGAATTAAAATTATGGGAGTGGATGGATGATGGGACTTGGACTCAGGGGTGGTCGACCTACCGAGGTCAATGCACTGAGTATGATATCTGCGGGGCAAATGGATTGTGCAATGCGAATGATGTGTTTAGTTGTGTTGAGGGTTTCACGCCCAAGCGTAACACTCAAAGTTGGTGGTCAAGTGCGTGTGTTCGGCGAACATCCCTGCACTGCACCACCGACCGTTTCTTGAAATCCAAGAACCGGGAGTTGCCCGAAGAAGAAGCTGTCTCTTACAAAAACGAACCAACAATGCAAGGCTGCAGGAGTGCTTCTCTCAACAATTGCTCCTGTACAGCCTTTGCCTTTGTTATTTCTGAAATACCAGTTTGTAGACTCTGGTTTGGGGATTTATTAAAAATGTGTGTGTCATCAGACAGCCAATCCATCTTCATTAGGCTTGCTGCTTCTGAGTTGCCACGATCGGCAGCAGGAAGAAGCAGGAGAACCCCTGCACTTTACATTTTACTTCTTTCTGTTGCGGCTTGTTGTGTTGTTTTATCTCTCCTCTTGGCGATAGTTATTTTCTGGAAATGCCGAAGATAGCGGAAGAAAAACGTAGAAGAGGACGTGGCGATCATGCTGAAAATGTTCAGTTACAAAGAGCTGCGAATTGCAACAAAGAATTTCCAGCATAAGCTGGGGAGTGGTGCATTCGGCTCTGTGTTCAAAGGAATTCTGTTGGACAGCACGCTTGTGGCGGTTAAGAGACTAGAGGGTTCCGCAAGAGCAGAAAAACAATTCCGAACAGAAATAAACACCATCGGGAGAATACAACATTTGAATTTGGTAAGGCTTTGTGGATTCTGCGTGGAAGGGTCTAGAAGGCTACTTGTGTATGCCTACATGCCCAATGGCTCTCTTAACTCTTATCTCTTTTGTGAAGAGGAAGAAGCAGAGAAGGTGTTGGATTGGAAGACCCGTTTTGAGATCGCACTTGGGACTGCACGGGGATTAGTTTATCTCCATGAAGAATGCAGGGATCAGATCATTCACTCCGATATTAAGCCTGAAAACATTCTTCTGGATGACAAATTCAGGCCGAAGATAGTTGATTTTGGCTTGGCAAAGTTGTTGGGCAGAGATTTCAGCCGTGTATTGACGACCACAAGAGGAACTCTAGGTTACTTATCCCCAGAGTGGATAGCAGGCCTTCCTATCACTCCCAAGGTGGATGTATACAGTTTCGGTATGACGTTGGTGGAAATTATATCAGGTCGCAGAAATCTGGACTTGAAGTTGGAGGAGAGTAGGTAGAATTTTCCTACCTGGGCTTCATCTCAAATTCAGAGGGGAAACATAATGGGCATTGTGGATGCACGGATAGCAAGTGAGGCGAATAGCGAAGAGGTGAGAAGAGCCGCTGTGGTTGGGGGACTGTGCATTCAACACGATGAGAGTCAAAGACCGAGCATGGGTGAAGTGGTGAAGATATTGGAAGGGAAGATGGAAGCTCCTGTGCCACAAATTCCGAGGTCTTTACAGGTGTTAGTAGATCAGGTAGAAGACGATGACAACGATAACTTAGTTCAACATCCTTGCACATCAAGTGGCACTGCGTCTACACAACAATGGTTTTAGAGAATTACTAGGATATTTATTGTTCTGCGGCTACACAACAATGGTTTTAGAGAATTACTAGGATGTTTATATTACACAACAATGGTTCTAGAGAATTAGTAGGATATTTATATTTGGTAAAGTCTATGTAGAAGATGTTGAGAAATATCATTATCAAAGTGATTTAAGCAATTTTTAATAAAAGAATATAAGTTATTAATTTATCTATTTCTATTAGTAGATAAAAAATCTAAGAGTTGAAAGCTTGATGGTAGCCGATAGAAAGTTTGTTTCTTTTCATTAATGTATCAAATGAATCTCTTAATACACATTCTCTTTTGAAATTCTAAAAAGTTTTCTATTGCTGATTTCAAGCCAAGTTTAGGAGTGAAGTATACAGACTTGAAAAGATTGTGCATAAGTTTTGACCAATACCATTTTACTCTTCACACATAAACAAAGAAATTCATGATATACCAAGACAAAATAACATTAATTTTTTTTTTCAATAATAGCTCTAAGAATGTAAGAATGATCAAGGACTAAGAAATGATAGGTCCATATTCTTCAGTGTCTCCATTATGAAAATAAGATAACACCAAGACTCATTTACAAATCCTCAATCTATGAAAAATTGCAATATCACAGATTGACCATCTACTATGACCAATAAAAGTTAAATGTTATATTAATATAACACTATGCAAATTATTCTAGTCCAATTCTCCATAAAATACAAGTCTTAAAGCCACACTCTCCTATAATTGTCAAAGAATCAAAAAGTTATATATTCACACATTTACATTTCATGGAGTAGCCATCACATTTTTTTGAGATGGTAGGGGTCTTACAGAACATCCACATTTCCAAATTTTAATGGCTTATAAACATCATCATAAGAGATGAATCCTTGAACATGATCCACTTCCTGAATGACAGAGCAAAGCCTAGCTACAAAACTTGCTACTTAATCAGGATGGATGTAATCATATCATTCCCTTCCAAAACCACATGGTCACACATGCTCATGGTATGCAATTAGCTTGTGGACCTTTTGGCTAACTTGGCAACTCAATCTAATGATTCCACTCTATACGTTTATGTGTCATCTCAAATGACTCATATCATGTAGAGATTATAGTTGGAAATGGTATTTCAATTTAATTAATTATTTTCTTTGAGGTGGCCATGTGTTATAGATTTATGGAAATCTCTTAGGTACATTTATTCATCTATTGGATTACTACAAACTATAGCTATCATCTTCTTCCTCTAACTTTTGTTATCGTTGTCAGGTTCAATGGTTATTTTTCTAGAATGGGTTAGGATTTGGTTAAAATTGAGCCTAAAGATCATAAAATTTTAAGGGGGACAATGATCTCTCAGATATTATGTTGGAGGATATTTTAGCCTCATACATAGAGTGAATGTGGGGATTTGTTGAATTCTATTAGTATAAAATTTACAAAGTCTTGGAAAACTAGTGTGGTCATTGTCAGAAACATCTCCTTCCAGGTCTCAATAGATATAAAAAAGTGCTATTGCTATGGGTATCCCCAATGATGGTGTCCAAATGGATAAAAATATGAAAGGGGACTACAAGGAAGCTATGAGAAGCTTTCTAATATAAAGGGACAGAGTTAATAGGTACCAAAATGGCTTCAAACTCGAAGACCTCTTGGGTTTTGGGTGAGAGTGGCCGAAGTCCTCAAGAGGTACGTTACCTTGAAAGTTTGTTATAAAAGATTAATATGCCTTCTTAGTTCCTATGTTAAATGACTTCATAAATCACATTAAGCTAGATTGTTATTTTCATATTTTTACATCCTTCAAGGAGCTCATTTCTAAAGTTGCCTTTGTTAAATCCCCCCTCTATTAGTGTTTACTCCTCTGCCTCTTCCAAAATAACTTGGTTGTCACTCTTGTTTTTAATTCAAAGCCTAGAGTCATTAACCTACCCATATTGGTACAACATGGTGAGATAGTATGAGTACATGAGCTAATTATTATTATATCAAAAGAAGCCCAATATAGGCAATCTCTATGTACATATTCTCTTTAAGAATTCTAAAAATGTGTGCTCCTCTAACTCTTCAACATAGTGACCACGATATGAGGACTTGAGTTCTTCATTAATATATCAAAAGAGGTCAAATATAGACAATCTTTTAATACACATTCTCTTAAAGAATTTAAAAAAATGCATTATCGATTTATAAAGAGAGAAAGAGAAAGATGAGTAAATATAATATAAGTTAAATCTCTTGTACTAGATAATAAGATATGTTAAAAAAAAATGTATTATACAAATTATTTGATATTTATAATTAATGATATGTAATATATTAAATATCATATATAATCAAAATATATAATTGATAAAAATATACTAGGAATATTTTATGTTATTGTTCATATTAAATATTGTATCTTTCAATGCTTATGTGTATGCATACGGAGATGTTTGGTGGAGGCACATAATTTTTTTACAATATGAAATAATAAAACAAGTGTCACGATTTATTGATATTATAGTATAAATAACATATCACCATCATTCAATTGTTTTTATAGTCTTTGAGTTTATATACTTTATGTATATTATTATATGAGAAATAAATGTGTGTGTGTGTGTGTGTGTTTATATTTATTTTATATTTAAGATATGTAATACAAGTACATTTATTATTATAAAAAATATATCTTATATAATACATATAATTAAAATTATTTCTATCTTACGAAACTAAACTACTTAAACTACACTTAAACAATTTGTGTAATTTGAATATGAATTGATTTTTGATTAGTTTTTATATAAAAAAATTGTGATATTAATTAAAATTCATGAAAATATATATGTTTTTCATGACTTCCATATTAAAGGTATAGAATTTTAATCTAAAATAAAATGATCAAATGATTTAGATGATATGTCCTTAAATAAATTTACAATTTATATTTAGTGGGTCTCACTTAAGATTTATATTAGCAACAAATTCTTGATCATTTGAGGAATTTGAAATTCAAACCAATCTTAAGAAAGCATTTTTCCTAGTGCAATTTTAATATTAGGAAAAATAATGCTTTTATTGTCTAGTTTTGATGTCTTGTCTTTGAGAATGCATATTGGTACCTCCTAGAGTGTAGTTTTATTGGTTATATAAAAGTTTCTATAGGTTGAAAGGCTAGTTTTTAGCTCTATCATTCTTACATAATTTGACACAACATTGTTTATTACTATAGTAATATTTAGAATAGGTTGTGAGCATGATACTCATATTTTAAATTAATAATGTAAAAGATCTAATTTATATTCTTTTTGAATTATTGAATTTTTCCTCTTAATAATAGATTTTTCATGTTCAAGGGTAAAACGTCTATAAGAAATACTTACAAAAAAAAATAAAAAAATCATGATATTGCTATTAGGATTCAACTCTTCAATTTTTTAGTCAAATTCATTGGTCCATGTTTCATGAGTAGTTTACAAGAACCCATCTCCCATGAGATTGAATCGAACACTAAGGACTCATTGCATCTAGGTGATGCTCACAGAGGTAAGGCATTGATCCTTCTGGCAAGGTTACCCATCCTGGGAGGTGAAGCACCATACTAGGATGGGTGACCTCCTCAGAAGGGTCAATGGTTCACTTCTGTGAGCATCACCTAGATGCAATGAGTGCTAAGTGTTTCATTCATTCTTATGAGGGATGAGGTTCTTGTGAATCACTACTCATGAAACATAAGTCAATGAGTTTGACTCAAAAACTACATAGTTGAATCTTGATAACAATATCACAATTTGACTTGATGTGAAAAGTATCTCCTACTTATAAAAATTAAATCTTCAACTATCATTTAAAATATTAAAATATTTCTCTTAGCCATCTATATCAACATTTTATTTTTAATTTATTGTCATGATCCAGTTTCCTCTTTCCATTCCTAATATAGACAATATAATAAACTTACATTTATCTTCATCTATCATTAACCCATAATATAAATTGATTAATAATGAAAATTTATAATAATTTTAAAAAGAAAAAAAAAAAAACATAAAAATATTACGCTCTTCTAAAGTACAAAGATAAGAACTCTTCTACTACTCTAATCTACCGAATCTATCAAGAGAATGATGCTAAAGGTCACTCTATATTACTATCTCTACTATAAACTGGTATGATTTCCTTTTACTTTGCCAATTAGTAATGGCAATTAAACCAACAAAATTTGAAGTACATTTAAGCACGACAATCCTTTTCTTCTTCCTACCATTAGAATTATCTGTTACCTTTTCTATGAAAACTCTGGTCTCTTGCAAATCGATAATATCCTTCAAATATCTTAGAAATCATTATTGCAATTTCTTGTTCATCAAACAATCAAATCGTTTTTATTGCTTCAATTTCGTGTTCAATTATCGTCCACTCGAACAGATATACAAGTACTTTTTCCGGCTCAAAAGAGTTAACTGATAGGCGTAGAATATCTCAAAAGTTTCATGTGGCAAACGTATCAATAGGTATCAGATGGCATTAGAGAACATTGCACATTTGATAACCTTAAATCGTTTCCAAGTTTGTGCTCGAATATCCTTCAATTCAGTTTCGTTTTCATCAAGTAAACACGACCTTTTCCCAACGTTGATAGGACGGATCTCCTCCACTAGGATCGATATCATGGTTAGCCCGATATCATGGCCTTTTGTCAGTCATACGTTTGTTCTATCTTAAAAGTCAGAGTGGCAATAATATCAATAGCTATCCGTCGATGTCAAATAAAATGGCACGTGAGATGTTATGGAATCCTCTTTTGTTTTGTCAATCCATGCCGCATATCAATAGGTATCACATGACATTAGAGAACATGTCAGCCAATAACCATATTGACCAGCATAAAGGTCATGTTTCCAATACTACGTTTTCTCCATCGTTTCATCGTCAGCACCAAAACATACAAATTTTTATCCAGAAGGTAAGCATTTGTCAACTTTAAGCTTTGGTCTTCGATCTTTAACTTTTGCAACACAACGGACGATCGAGATGCAAGATCTTCCGACGAACTACAAAGTCATTGTCCACTATCACACCAAGAAGACTTGGTGCCAGACATAGTCTCGTGAAAATGCACTGGTCCATAGTCCCAGACATAGTCTCGTGAAAATTCTAGAAAGGTGTCATCTCCCCGCAACCCCGTGGCTGAAGAGGTGAGGCCGCACGGAATCCTTGAGGGCGTGCAGGAGACGCCCAATCTCCTGCACCAACTTGATGTGTCACGATCACGCAATTTCGCAACCAAGGAGAGATGGCCTCACAACCATCTTGCAGACATGCCGCGCTCATTGTTGGATCTCCAGAGATGTATCATGACCATTCATCGATTCAATCTGACTTAGGAAATAATGAGGTCTTGGCCAGCCGGTCAAGTTGGCAATATGCTAGGTGAAGGGCTCGGTAAACCATCAATATTGAAAGCTTAAGGCATGACTTAATCAACTAGCTATGAGTACTACCCACTCAACGAGCAAATATAACAAAACACTCATGCCAAAAACTTAGACATAGAGTGCTAGGATATGACAAATATGTAAACCACAATCAGTCTAGAGACTCTAGAAAATTAGTTCTAGGGTCAAAATTGATCAAACCATTCGACTTGAGCCTACCATCACGTCTAAAACCATATGTACAATAGCATCATAGAATATCTTTGTATGTGTGATCAATTAGCAATCTTTCTATAGTGATAAGGTCATACCATGACAACACTACAACATTGCATGACAACATTTGCAACAACACCACAAATAAAAATCTCCTATATGGTGAGCTCTCCTTTAGTTCTGCAACATGAACATCAAAGATAGAGGTTGACATCAATGACAACACTTGCGGCCAACAATCTCCCCCTTTTCATTGATGACAACATTTATTTTTCATAGTAACACTAGTTTTGGCATTTCTTTCTCAACACTTTGCTCCCTCTTTTACAATTTTGTCTTATTGCTTTTCCTTTGACATCAATGGCAAAGAACAGTCTGAAAATCATGCTTCCAGGGATATAAAATGAAGTATTGACATGCTCCCCTTTGAAAGATTCTCTCCGTGGACATTGAGAGGGAAGAAGGATTTATTACTTTTAAATTGTTCCTAGGAAGCTTAAATATCTCCTTGGAGAGAGGTTTGGTGAAGATGTATGCAATTTGATCCTTTGTAGCCAAATAGAGCAATCTAACCTCTTGATCGACAATTTTTCCCTAAAAACATGATACTTAATTGATATGTGTTTTTTCCTTGAGTGCATTGCAGAATTATTTGACATGTTGATTGCACTGGTGTTATCTCATAGAATGGGAATGAGTTCATAATAATTCATTTTGATATTCTTCAAGGTCCACTTAATCCATAGTACCGAGTGCAACATGAGACAATAATAATGTATTATGCCTCTATAGTAGAAAGTGAAGCTAAGTCTTGCCTCTTAATGTGCCATGAAACTAGTTTGTCTCCAAGAAAGAATACTCCACCACTGGTGATTTTCCTATGATCAGCACATGGTACCCAATCAACATCTACTAGCAAGTAGAGTGAAATCATCAGTTATAGGATACCATAGGCAATAGCTTATAGTACTCTTGAAGTACCTAATATATTATGTGATGCCTTCACATGTGTCTCCTTTGGAACATCTTGAAATATTTCCACAATGAATACTACTTGCATGATATCTACCCTAGATTTAGTTAGATACAATAAGCACTCAATGATAGACCTACATAGAGACTAATTAACCATTGTGTGGCGGTTAACACACTAGAGGGTTCTGCAAGAGTAAAAAATAAATTCCGAGCATAAATAAACACTATTGGGAGAATACAACATGTGAATTTGGTAGGTCTTTGTGGATTATCTATGGAAGGCTCTAGAAGGCTACTTGTGTATGATTACATGCCCAATGTCTCTCTAAACTCCTATCTCTTCAATGAAGGGGAAGAAGCAAAGAAGGTGTTGGATTGGAAGACTCATTTTTAGATCACACTAAGGACTACACAAGGATTACTTTATCTCCATGAGGAATGCAAGGATGATATCATTTACTACAATATTAAGCCCGGAATCATTCTTCTCAATGACAACTTCAAACTGGGACAGTCATAGAAAGGAAGTGAACTTTGGTTTTTTTTTCAAGGTTAAATGAAGATTGTTATAATTACAGGACAGTGTAAAGAAGTCTGTTATGGTATATATTTGTTTATTTGAACAATGGGCTAATATCTAATGTTGCAGAGGTTGCACGAGTTGGAGATTTCTATTATCATGAACATGGTGCAGGTATGGACAAATTTGAAAGGTGTTTTGGAAGAATGAATTTAATGGAATCTTAGAAGGTAGAAGATTTAGGTTGAGGGATTGAAGGTATTTG
>MU225244.1:8506-69121 GCA_018584345.1 Thuja plicata
TTTACAATTTCACATACCCTTAAAATATCACGAGACTTAGCGACCAAGGGTATAATGACTTAAGTCTCCTTATCGCTTGATCCCTTTTCTTCATCAAGCGATCACATGACAACCAATAGCATTCTGAAAGATGTCATTTATTACTTCATCCACTTTATGCATTCTGGAAGTCTGACTCATCACCCCTGTTCTGGCGACATCCCGACTGAGTAAAATCACTTAACCTAAAACTGTTAGTCGCTGGGTCAGGACTGTTATCCACTAACCGCCAAATATCACGAGACCACACAACTGAAGAGAAACCTTAACTATTTGAATTTCTTGATCCAGCGATCACGCGACATGAAGGAGGCGCAAGGTCGGAAGACATTTCTTTGACCTGTTGACTCTTCACGCGATCACCCGACTGAAGGTGGGTCCCGTTCATTTTAAAGCTCAAAACATGATTTTAAGCGACAACCCGACCCAAAAGGAAATCTCTAAGTCTCGATACACAGATGGAATATTCGATTTCTTAATGAGACTAAGCGACACAAAGTAAAAGCAAAGTCGGGAGATGTTTTGGCATATTCATTTTTGGTAACGCGATCAAGCGACCTGACTTAAACTTTTAAATAGCACATGCCTTTAGTGACTTAAAAAAGGTAATGAAGGAAAAGAAGACATGGCCAAAGGGTTTCAAAATGCATCGTTTAACATTACGCCTTAGGCTTTTAGCAGTGTTTTGACAATTTGGGCAAGGGTTAAGCATGAAACCTGAAAATTTTTAGAGAACAAGGCAAGGAACAGGGAAAAACAGCAAAAACATGAAACACAACCAACAAACCCGAGTATCAAGACAATCCATTAGCACTTATCATTTATCAGCCACAACAAACTAGTCCTCCTCCAAGGATGGCTCAACCTACCTTTCCTTTCCCTGTTCCTCCTCAACAGGGTAACCAAAATCTGAAAAAACATACCAGCCTTCGCACTTCCCAAATTTTATGGCCTTATTACTGAAGACCTAGAGACCTTCCTCTTTGAGTTTGATATACTTTGTAGGATTTATGACTATACAACTGATGCTCATAAGCTAAAACTATTTCTCACAACTCTTAAAGAGGTTGCTTTAAGATGGTTCATGGGGCTAGGAGCCAATGCTATAGCAGATTAGGATGCAATGAGAAATATGTTCCTTTATAAATATAAGGAGTACTGTAGGGGTCATGATTTGAAGGGAGATGAAATTTTCAAAATGTTACAAAAGGAGGATGAGACCTTGCAAGATCATGTCTCAAGGTTTATGTTTAACCTATAGTGTAATACACAACATCAGTTGAATTAGGAGTCCCAAAAACATCTTTTCCTAAAAGGTGTAAATGATGGAAGTATAGAGGCTTTGAACCTTATGGCTAGTGGAGACATCACTTAGAAGAACTAGGCTGCCATAAAGAATACATGTCTAAACTATTCAAGGGCTACTGTTAAGAAGGGTAGAGGAATCATAGATTTACCTCATAAGTCCAATGGTTCAAGAGTATCTAAGATAGAACTGTCCAATATTCTATCTGATTTCAAGAAGGACATCATTAATGATGTTACTACTCAGTTGGACAACATGCAGGAAAGAAGGAAGAAGGAAGATGTTGATGCTATGTTGGCTGATTATTGTCTGCATTGTCGAGAAAGGAAGAGAAAATGCAAGTGCAAGAATATTGCAAGTTTGGAGTCTCAGCCAATGCCTACTGAATTCAAAGCTATTGATGAAAATTTATAAGTGCTCTATGTTGCTCAACATAGGCCATGGGCTCAAAGACCAGGTATGCCACAAGACCCTCTCCAAAATTACAGTAACAATAGTCAATGGAAAATTTTCCAAAATATGGGTCCCCAAGGATTTAGTGGGCATAGTAATTGGCAAGAACCTCAGTAGGGTTAGAAAAAACCTCAGCAGGGTTCGCAACAACCTCAGCAGGGTTGGAACAACCTCAGTAGGGTTGGCAATAGCCTCAGCAAGGTTGGAAATAACCCGATCAGTGGTCTAACCAATCCAACAGGTAGGCCTTAATTCATCCACCTCAAAAAAAAATATATGATGCCTCCTCCTAAAACCAATAGAAATCCTCCTAAGCATACCCAACTTCTAGCTCAACCTAATTCTAATCCTAATAACAAGCCACCAGCTCAGCAACAAAGCTATGTCATCTCCTTGAATGATATCCATCTAAGGTCAGGAACCACTCTTGCTTCTCCTCAAACGTCTATAATAACAGAAGTTGAAGATCCACCTTCTAAGAAAGTGGATGTTCCAACTCCATAGAACTCTCCTACAGTTAAAGAATCCCCATTTCCTCAAAGGTTAGTAGACCAAGTTGAGCCTACAATGAACCAAGCAGCAACATATTTTCTCAACCAGCTAAAGCATATGACAGTAAAAATACCATTACTTGATGCTATCAAATAAGTTCTTGTTTATACTAAGGCCATCAGGGAAGATTGCATAAAAAAACCTAGGAGAAAGAAGAAGGATCCTAAAACTATTCATGTCATAGGGAAGTTGTATGATCTTATGTTGGAAAAGTTAACTGTTCCCAAATATTCTGACCCTGGGATTCCTATAGTTATTGTCACCATTCATGGAATTCAAGTACAAAATACCTTAGTTGATTTGGGTGTGTCTATAAATGTCATGACCAAAGAGGTATTGTATCAATTGAATATTATTGGCCTCAGAGATACACCAACCATATTGCAGCTTGTTGATAGCTCTACTGTCAAACCAAATAGGATGATAGAAGATGTCATAGTTACATTGCACTCTTGGGAGTACCCATTTGATTTTGTTGTCCTTTCACCTAAATATAATATGGGAGGGTATCCTCTAATCCTAGGGAGACCATGGTTAGCCATTGATGATGCTTTCATAGCTTGTAGGTCAGGGAAGATGACAATATCTAATGGTATCCATACTAGGAACTTGACTCTATATTCCCCTACTCAACACATGTTGCAAGATGATGACGTAGTGTAGCTAGGATTAGAAGATGCTAAATTATAAGAAAACTAAATCCATAAACTCATGATGATAGCTAGATATCCATTTGTAGCCTCTAGGGAAGATGATGAGGTAATCTCATCCATTGTCATGAATGATTATGGCATAGATTCTTAGTTGTGTTCACAACCAGACTATATCTTGGAAACTATTTTGCCACCTCCAAATGCACCTCCATACTCAGCATCCTCCCACTTTCTTCATTCATTATTACCACATGAGATGGATTCTTCTCTAGTTTCTCAGATATCCATGATGGATAAGGTAATTAAGATCAAAGTTAGACTAGGGAAAGAGTTGAATGTTAGCAGTGCTTTGTCACTACCACACCAGAAAGATATGCTAAAGTTGCTACAAGAAAATCAGCAGGCATTTGCCTAGGATTATAAAAACATGAAGGGGTTGGATCCTAAACTTTTTAATCATAGGATCTATATCAAACCAGAATATAAACTTGTAAGGAAACCTTAGAGGAGAGTTAATCCTGTCTTAAGAGACATAGTTAAGACTAAACTTCAAAAGTTGTTAAACGCTGGTTTCATCTACTCAATCTCTGATAGCCAATGGGTTTCACCCTTAGTTATAGTATCCAAGAAAGGAGGGAAATAGATAGTTTGTGTAGACTATAGGGAACTCGATTTAGCCACCAAGAAAGACTATTTTCCATTTCTTTTATAGATCAAGTTCTTGATAATTTAGCTGGAAAGAAATATTTTTCTTTCCTAGATGGTTTTAGTGGCTATAATTAGATCCAAATAACTCCATAAGACTAGGAGAAACCCACCTTCACCTGTGTGTGGGGAACCTTTGCATACTTGGTCTTACCTTTTGTCTTGGGCAATGCTCCAGCCACTTTCCAAAGAGATGTCATAAGCATTTTCTCTGATATATCTGCTGACTGTATGGAAATTTACATGGAAGACTTTACTGCCTATGGGCACACTTTTGATTAAACTAAAGGCAATATGGAAAAGGTACTCAAGAGATTCCAGGACTACAATCTTTCTCTAAATAGTGAGATATTCTTCATGATGATGGAGGAAGGTGTTTTTTAGGTCATTTCATCTCCTCACATGGCATTCAGGTAGATTCAACAAAGATTGAAGTAATCAACACCATTTCTACACCAGAAAAGCAAAAGGATGTCATGAGTTTTATCGGACATGCCAGATATTATAGGAGGCTTATTAAGGATTTCAGTCAAATTGAAACACCTCTTTATAACTTTTTGAAAAAGGATTCTGAATTCTCCTAGAATTTTGAGTATGACAAGTCCTTCCTGTAGCTTAAGGAAGTTCTAACAATAGCACCAGTATTAAGAGGTCCAAATTGGGGCTTGCCATTCCATATTCATACAGATGCCTCCAACTATGCCATAGGAGTAGTACTAGGCTAGAAAGAAGATGCAGTAGAGCATGCCATTTATTTCATCAGTAAAAACTTGCAAGGAGCACAATTCAACTATACTATGACAGAGAAGGAATTGCTTGCAGTAATATATGCACTAAATAAGTTTAGGCATTATATTACTGGTTATGAGATATTTGTCCATACTGACCATTCAACTATCAAGTACCTGATGAATAAGCCAGCCATATCAGGGAGGTTGGCTTGATGGTTGTTGCTGATGTAGGAGTTTGATATTATTATTGTGGACAAGCCAGGTAAGCCAATGTAGTAGCAGAATTTCTCTCCCGCTTGCATGTTCCTAATGGTCCTGTAGCCATTGATGACATTTTTCCAGATGAGAATTGTTTTTTTTTATCAATGCAAAACCCATGGTATGCTGACATTGAAAATTATCTCACCATAGGTAGGACACTAACCCACTTCTCTGCCAAGGAATGGAAATTGCTAGCCAAGATAAGTTCTAAGTTTTCTTGGATTATTGGATTCATGTTTTACACTGGTCCAAATTAGATTATGCGTAGATGCATAAGAGAAGATGAAACTTATGATATCCTTCAAGCATGTCATGATGAGCCATGTGGAGGTCATTTTGCAGCAAAGAGAACAACATTCAAGATTTTGACCATTGGATACTATTGGCCAACTCTCCACAAGGATGTCGCTAAGTATATAAAGAAATGTGATTGGTGCCAACGAATGGGAAGGCCTACTAAATCTTATGAGATGCCCCTGTAGCCTCAGGTAGTTGTGACACTTTTTGACAAGTGGGGAATTGACTTTGTGTGACCAATTGAACCTTCTTCTCAAGGTAAGTCTTATATTTTGGTCTGCACCGATTATGTCACCAAGTGGGCCGAGGCTAAACCTATGAAGCATCCTAGGGATAACAATGTTTCCAAATTTTTATATGAATTCATTTCCACAATATTTGGTGTCCCTAGGGAGTTAGTGTCTGACCAAGGAGCTTAATTTACTTCCAGACTCATAGTTTCTTTAATGGAAGAGTATAAAATTTGAGATGACAAATCATCTCCTTACCATCCACAAGCAAATGGCTAGGTTGAATTCTCCAATAGGGAACTGGAGGCCATCCTTACCAAGACAGTCTCAGTTCACAAGAAAGATTGGACATCCAAGCTTCCTAAAGCACTCTAGGATTATAGAACTACATGGAGAACAACTACATGATTCACCCCGTTTCAACTAGTCTATGGTAAGTCTGCTATGATGCCTATGGAATTTGAACATAAAACCTTAAGGACAGTGTTGGAACTCATTTTGGATCTTACCAAGGCCCAAGAGGAATGCATAATGAACCTGAATGGTCTTGATGAGTGGAGAAAATCTGCCTTGTCTAACATGGATCTGGTGCAACAACAATGAAAGAAGTGACATGATAGATTTATCAAGGATAAGAAGTTTGTAGTTGGTCAATGGGCTCTTGTGTATGATTCTAGATACAAGCACACTCCTGGTAAGTTTCAAATGTGCTGGTTGGGGCCCTTTGAAATTATTGTTGTTTTCCGCAATGAGTTATTCAATTGTCTACTGTTGATCCTATCCATTTCAGATTGATGGTCAATGGTCAAAGGCTTAAGTTGTACCATAAGCCTCAAAGCAAAGAAGATTTTGTGCAGCAATTTCAATTCAAAGATGGTCGCGGGTATCCTATAAAAAATGGCTATGAGCAACCTGCTCATATTCGTTCTTCTCTTTAAAAATGTTCACTTTGCTCCATAATAAATACTTTTGTCATGAAAGTAATTTCTCCATAATAAATTCCATCTCATCATTTCTTGTCTTTCACCCATGCACCTCATCATTCTCCACCAATGGATGACAATTTTACACTGCTGCTAGCACTTTATCAGGTTCGTATACACTACCCCTGATATTAAATTCATTAATTAGCTTTTCAAATGGTTGTGCTCTTGTCACATGTGCAATTGTGGGACCAATTGCTCACTTAAGTTAGGGTGGGAAATCATCTTTTTTTTTTATATGTCTATCTAAGTATTATGTGCTATTCTTTTAAACTTTTAAACTATTTTCACTTTTGCATGATTTTTGCCAAATTTATCTTTTTGTGATATGACAACCTTGGAAGGAGCAATTTATTTTTCACAAAAATAGCAATGGTGGATAGTACGAACGTCTACAAAGTAATTATGAATAGTTAACTCTTGATATCCTTTATATTTGCACTCATATTTCCTGAAGATCCTAATTTATCAAAACTCTAGAACCTTTCACATTTGAATTTTCCTGAAGCTTCACATTCCCAGCATTCTATGAACATTTCTTGTTCTAGCTTGCTTGGATTTTTTGCAACTATTTTTGTGTCATTTGATACTTTGCAAGATGGGTGGCGATTTGATTTAGTGTGAACCTACAGTTCATGATCTTTTATTAAATGATCAAGAATGCATGCCATTTTTTCAAGCCAGGGGTTGGCTTGACCACATTCTGAAGGTCACCAGCTGGGATGGTGAAGTGGCATCATAGTTTTTAAACACACTGCATGATGGAGTAGCCACCATCAAAGGGTTAAGGCTTCCATTTTCACAAACAATTATGGCTGAGGTCATGGGGTTGTCGCGGGAAGGTGAGAAATTCTCAGAGAGTTTTGATCTGGAAACTTCTAGAGCACATTTTACCATGCATGTAGACCCATCGTTGGATATTGATAAAAAGTAGGGTACCAGTAGGTTGTCTTTGCCAGAACCTTACAAGCAATGTGAAATATATGTTATAAAGTATTTTACCTGTGAGGGTCGTCAAGCATACCTACATTCTGTTCATTTCAAATTCCTAAGCTTCTTACAACATGATAATCGACCCATAAATGTACCTACTTTCTTGTTCAATATCTTGAAAAAGAGGGCTTCGCTTGTGCAAGAAGGTAAGCCTAATATCATCTCTCACCATTTTTTGATTAAGCTAACTATTGAAAAAGCCTTAAGAGAGAAATCAGACATGTCGTGAGAAGATTTTCTTATGGGGGAATTTGAGAACCAACCCTAAGTCCTTTAAGGCATAGAATTGGGAAAAGAGTTCAAACTGAGCATGGGGTTGTTAATGTTATTGAAGAACTAGAACCCATGTCTTCTTCAGCAAGAAATTCTAGGTCTAAGAACCCTAAACATTCTCCTAGAGCCTCTTCATCTGGGTCAGCCCAGAATTAAGGTAAGAATGAATTTTCTGAAGAAAAGACTCCTTCCCCATGTAAAAAAACTAGGGATCTTGTGAGGAAAGAAAAGGAGGGAAGAAAAAATGCCTCTAGTTCTTGTCAAAAGGAAAAAGAAAAAGCTCCTGTAGCTCCAACTGCTCCTAGGAAGAAAAAAAATTTGATAAAAAGGAGGAAACCCCATTGAGAAGAAGTTGTAAGAGGAAGCAGATTTTGACCACAGATATACCATTGGTAAGGTCAGTTATTGACCCTAAAATTTTTGAATCAAGGGAGCCAAAAATAGACAAACTGAGAGATAGTCAGCAGGAATTGCCTGGTGTGTTTCCTGAAGCTGAAAGAGGGTAGTCCCATAAGGAAGAAAAAATGTTGAATGTATTGTAATTAGGAATGATTCCAGTTTTGATGAACAAACCTTTAGGTTTCAGAGGAGGGGTTCATCTTCCCATGGATTTCAAGTTGATTACGACCTCATTGATTCAGAGAATGATGTCATATTAGGGGAACACTTTGCAATGAAAGAAGACATACCAGACTCACCTCCTATAGCAACAGGAAGGAATTTGTTTCAAGAAAATTCCAATGTTGATATAATCTTTGTAAATGAAGTGACTAAACAGATTTTAAGTCAAGGATTGGATGCATTGGCCACAATTGCCCAGCAGTGTGATAATTCTGAGCAGTCCATAATAATGTGGATAGACCCCGCAAAGGATATCCATCTAGGTAATGAAAATTTGGCTGATGCACAAACATAAAGGGGAAACCCTGGTGAAGATACTCTGTCAGATGCCTCCTACCCTATGACATTATTTTCTATTATCTTTTGGCTATGCGACCAATTAGTTATGGAGAGAGAACAATGGAGACAACAGAAGAAAGTTTTGAACCAAGGCATTGATCAGACTTATCAAGAACTCCTAGAAAAAGAAGAATAAGTGGAGAAAATTCATGTGATACTAGCTAAGGTAACATCAGTTATACCCGAGTTAATGAGTTGTAGGTCTCCATCTCCTGTTTATGTCATATTTCTTAAGAAGTTTTTAAATTATCAATTGACTAGTATATTGAGAGATAAGTCTCCATTGTTAGATGAGCCCCTTGAATTCTTTCAAGCTTTTCATAGTTCTCCTACAGCGATGCAAAATTTGTTATGTGAACTTTTCCTCTACAACCTTGCAGTACCCAAAAATAGGAACTGGAATCCCTTGTTGTATGTTAGGGTATCCAGCTAAGAGCTCTTATGTCATGGATCCAAAATGAAATAAGTAGGTAATACCAAGCCAAATCTTATAGGGAGTTAGAGTAGGAACTTCCTCTCTACCTGAGACTAGAAGCCAAAGACCCCAGGACTTATTGATGTATAGGGTTTGATACTCTAGGATTTTCTCCATTCCAAATTGCTTAAATGACTAACTCAACCATCCAATGGTTGTTCTTTATTGGATCTTCTTTCTTTTAGGACCTCCAAGAACCTCTCTACCAACTTCTCCTCCAAGGTATAGTTGGTACTTTGAAGACTCCAAGATTTCTAGGCCTGACTAGTCCAACTAGTTAACCAAAAGCCTAGTCTTTCCATCTAGAACTCCACCTAGAATGCCAATCCTCTGCCTAGTATCTTCCCACACATTTACCAAGACTCTCAATACCATTCTTGACCCATTCTAGGTCATTTTTTAATCATCCCAATACATCAAGACACTTTACCAATCCAATTGGTCACTATTTCACTAGGAGGCCTAATTGCCTAATTCCTAGTAGGCCTATTTCCACCGAATTTGGCCAAATGCTCACAACATCTCCAAGTGACCCCACAAAAAAACTTGAAAATATTCAAGACATCACCCAACCCTATCATAAATCAAAACCCCATTCTCTAGAAGCACTCCAAACCCAACTTTCTTGTAGGCCCTAGATTATAGCCTATTAATTAGGCTCTGGACTAGTCAGCATGAATAATTGATAAAATTGTCTCCAATCTTGGATTATCCTCCTACCACCTTTGAATCCTTTTAGGATACTATCTGGTGCATCTATAAATTCCACTAAGTCTCCCCAAAAGGTCATGGGTGCTCAATCAAATTCGTTCTTCTCCCTATCCTAACTCACCTGGTTTCACCAGTCGGCCATAGGGATTCACTTTTGGCCTATGAAATCCATTGAAACAACCAAAAATAAATCATAAAACCTATCTACAGACCCTAACCCTACTTTCCCCATGGTTTTAGACAATTCCACCAGAGGGATTTTAGGTTAGAGCCATTTCTAACTAGGTAACACTATTTTTGTCTTTGTCAGACCAGTGACCTTTAAAAAATTGAAAATTAACACCTAATGAACTTCAAAAAAAAATAATTATTGCATATGGAATCTGGAAGAAAACACTACACTACCATGGACCCCGATCACCTATGCCAATTCGTACACAACCGTACAGAAGCAAAGACACAGTGCATATTACACAAAAATAGATACAGTCATCCGTACAAGGGTGTCTGAATCCAAAATATTATTCACCTCTCCAAAACATCTATCCCATTCTAATATACCAAGCATGGGTAGTTATAATAAGTTCTAACCACATTTTGACATTTCTTGCAAAAGTTGCTAGAGCAACTTTCAAAGTTGCTTGCAACTTTTTGTATTTTTTTGCATTTTGACTTTCCTTGTCAACTCGATTATTGATTTTGAATCCCAAGACCCTAAATAGGATATTTAGGGTCCTAAAACATACCTCTAACCTATGTTTCACTAAAATGGCAAATTTTCACAATTTGAAGCCAAAATGATTCAAAACACCTAATGAGCACTAAGGCCCTTACAAACATGAAGTTAAACTAACATTGCTTCCAACCTTTTTGAATGTATTCTAACACACACAAAAACTCCTAATTAAACCCTAAAAAACATCAAAACATCACATAGGGAGGTGCCCTACACCATACTCCCTAGACAAAATAACTTAAGTCCCTTGAGTTAGGAGGTCTTCAATGGTGACCCCATGTTTCAGAATATCTAGCTCTGACATCCAAGTGGCCTCAGCTTTAGGTAGTCCCTACCACTTGATGAGGTACTCCTTGTAGTTACCCTTCCTTGTCTTCTTTATCACCTTAGAGTCCAAGACACTTTCCAATTGCAATGGCTTTAAGGTAGGCAAATCTTTCACCCAATCATCATCCTCAAAATCTACAAGAGTGGATTGACCTATGTCTGGTGTTGGTCCCTTGTAGGGATACAAGTCACAAACATTAAAAATGGGTAAGATCCCCAAATCAGGAGGTAATTCCACCTCATAGGCATTCTTTCCATATTTGTGTAAAATATTCAAAGGTCCTATCTTTTTCATCAATAGTTTAGTAGGCTAACCCTTGGGTAGCCTTTCCTTCCTGAGATAGGCTAATACTAGATCCCCAACCTTGAACTGCAAGTCTCTTATGGTTTGATCAGCTTTGGATTTGTACTTCTCCACTTGTTTGTGTAAATTCTTATTGACTTGTTCATGCAGCTCCTTCATCTATTCTGCAAATGACTCTCCTTGTGCACTCCTCTTGTCCTTAAAAATGAGATCCCTCAACTCTAATATCCCTCTAGGATTGACCCCATATACAATTTCAAAGGGGCTCTTCCCTGTACTCCTATTAATGGAGTCATTATATGAAAATTCTGCCTGCCCTATGATGTGATCTCATGATTGTCCATGTTGTTTAGTCAGACACCTCAGCAAATTTCCAAGTGACATATTCACTACTTCTGTTTGCCCATCTAATTGTGGATGATAGGTTGAAGAGAAAGACAAGTTTTTTCCAAGCATCTTCCATAAGGTCCTCCAAAAGTGACCTACAAACTTACTATCCCTATCACTTACAATATTCAGGGGCAATCCATGGATCCTCACAATATCCCTAAAGAATAGACCTACAATTTGAGAAGCATCATTTGTTTGCTTGCATGGAATGAAGTGTGCCATCTTGCTGAAATGGTCTACCACCACAAAAACACTATCATGACCCCTAGGTGTCTTTGGTAACCCCAAAACAAAATCCATACTAAGGCACTCCCAAGGCCTTCGAGGTATAGATAAAGGTTGATACAACCCACTGTCGTTGCTTTGTCCCTTTTCCCTCTGACAAATCTGACATTGTTCTACAAATATCCTAACATATGACTACATCTTAGGCCAATAGTAATGCCTATGTACCTACTCCAATGCTTTATCCACTCCAAAGTGGCCTCCCAAGCTCCCTTGGTGTTTCTCCTTCACAATAGTTTCCCTCATTGACCACTAAGGTATACACATAAGATGACCTTTGAACAATAGGCCTTCCTACAACATAAACTCACTAAAATCCACCTTGAACCCCTGCTGAAACTTCACACAAGCTTCATAGGCTTCTTTGAAATCTTTGTCTTCCTTGTAGAGGTCTTTCAAATCATCCAATCCTACACTTTGTAGTTATATCTCTTGGATTGTGAGTACTCTCCTACTAAGAGCATCTACAACCTTGTTGCTAACCCCATTTTTATGCTTAATAACAAATGTATAAGCCTACAATGATTCTACCCACTTCATGTGCCTCTGATTTAGTTTTTCTTGTCCATTTAGGAAACTCAGGGCATGGTTATCAGTATAGACCACAAACTCCCTAGGTAGTAGGTAGTGCCTCCACTTCTTGAGGGCTTGAACCATAGCATATAACTCCAAATCATAGGTGGAGTATTTTTGTTTTTCCTCATTCAACTACTCAGAGAAGAAAGACACAGGGTGTCCTTCTTGGCTTAACACTACTCCAATAGCCAACTTGCTAGCATCACACTCTACCACAAAGAGTTGAATGAAGTTAGGAAACCTAAGAGTAGGTAGCTCTACAATCCTTTTCTTTAACATTTAAAACCCTTGGTTTTCTGCCACTATCCATTCAAACTTACATTTGATTCCACCTTTTATGGTGTTAAGTATAGGGGCACACACATGCCTGAAATTTCTCACAAAATTCCTATAGTAGGAGGCCAACCCATGGAAACCCCTAACATCCCCTATGGACCTAGGTTTAGGCCATTCCAAAATGGACTTAACTTTATCAGGGTCCATTTTCATGCAACTATTAGCAACCACAAAACCAAGGTAAACTAGTTCAGTTTTGAGAAACTCACACTTTTCTTGATTTATCATCAACTTATCTTGATGTAGCTTCCTTAATACCATCTCCAAATTCTTCATGTTCTCCTCCTTGGACCTACTAAAGATAAAAATATCATCAAGGTAAACTATTATGAACTTACCAATGAACTCTTCTAGCACTTCATTCATGAGCCTCATGAGTGTGCTAGGTACATTACTTAGGCCAAAGGGCATTACTAGCCACTCATACAGACCCTCATTGGTCTTAAAATATTTCTTCCACTCATCTCCTAGCCTCACTCTTATCTGATGATACCCTGACTTCAAGTCCACCTTAGAAAAGTAACAAGAACCTCCTAAATTGTCCAACAAATCTTCTATCCAGGGCATTGGGAACCTATATCTAATTGGGATCTTGTTTATATCCCTGGAGTCCATACACATCCTCCATTTTCCATAATTATTAGGTTCAAGTACTATTGGCATAACACATGGGCTCAAACTCTTTCTTATTAACCCCTTATCCAACAAATTTTGAATCTATTTTTCTATCTCTGCATTCTGACTTGGTGTCATCTTATATGCTGCTTTGTTAGAAAAATTTGCTCCAAGAATGAGGTCAATCTGATGACTCACTTCCCTCATAGGTGGTAATTCACTTGGAAAACCATTATCTACTATGTCATGGTACTTTTCCAGCAATGTTTGTATCTTTGGTGGCAAACTGACTTTCTCCTTAGTTTCCTCCTTTGGTTTTACCACTACTGCACAACATACTCCTTTCTCCTTCTTCATGGCCTTTAGAAACTCTTTCCCACTTAATAACATCACACTTGTCCCCACATGCTTCTCTTCATTTGGTTCTTGCAATGGATCCATTTGGAACTCCTTTCCTAGCTTGGTGATGACATAGTTGTTCTTATCTCCATCATGTATTGCTTTGACATCATACTACCATGGACGTCCTAGGAGCAGATGGAATGCATCCATAGGTAGTATGTCACATAGGACCTTGTCCTTATACTCTCCAATCTCAAACTCTACCAAGGTATGTTCATCTACCACTATTTGTTGACCCTTATTCAACCATGAAACCTTATAGGGTGTGGTATGAGGTGTCCTTCTCACCTTCAATTTCTCCACCATCTCTATGGATACTATATTCTCAGTGGATCCAGAGTCCACTATCACTTTGAAAATTTTCCCATGAGACCTACAAGTTGTTTTAAACAAGTTCTTCCTCTGTACTAGCTCTATAGTGTTAGGAACTTTCAACAAGGTTCTCCTTAACATCAAGTTCTCTCCATCCAATACTGGCCCTGCCTTGGAAATAGGAGAAGTAACACTTTGAGTGTCATCCTCTTGTACCAATTGATTCCTTCTATCCCCCATTGAAGATGAGGAAGTCTCTTTAGGACACCTGCCCATTGTGTGACCCACTTGGTTGTAGTTATATCATCTTCCAGTGAAAACTGAATTAGATCTCCCTTGGGGTTGGAACCTACCTCTTAGTGATCCTCCCCTTTGGAAAGGTTCTATGTACTGGTTTCCTCCACTAATCTCCATAGACTGATAGTCTTCTTGTATATTAGAGTTCTATTCTGTACCAAATTTACCCATGCCTCTTTGAAAACCTCTATTATTGCTACCACCTCTTCCTCTTTGATGGAAGTCATTCCTTCTTCTAGCCTTGTCCTCTTCTCTTAAGGCCAATTGGAAACATTTGTGCATACTTTCAGGAGCCATCGTGCTGATCTCATCTTGTATTCCTTGCCTTATCCCATTAAGGTACCTGGCTACCTTTGTCATTTCATCTTCTTGTCTCCTATCCCTTAGGCTTATTTTATTGAACTCATCTGTGTAGGTACTCACTGACATTTCTTTTTGTCTTAGATTCTGGAGCTTTTGATATATTTGGATTTCATAATTAGTAGGAAAGAATTGTACCCTCAATCTGATTTTCATCCTCGAAACAATATTTTTCTTTCCACTTCTTAACCTCTCATCTTGCATCATGTTCCACCACACCAATGCAAATCCTTTGAGTCTAGCCTTAGCATAGCTGACTCTCTTCTCCTCTGAGACTTCTTTGTAATCAAATTGGTTGTCAATGGCTTCAAGCCAATCCAACAACTCTTCTCCATTCAAGGTGCAACAGTAATATGGTATGTGTTCCATGCTATCCTTGTTTAAAGACTTGAATGCATCTAAGAATACCTTTTTTTCTTTTTCTATCTCAGGTTCTTTCTCTTTGTTTGATGACTCTTTAGTCTGACTTTCATCTCCATCACTTTCATCTCCCTATTCTGAGATCTTATTTTTTCCCTTTGTCTCAGACACACTAGCCTTCTCCAAGAGGCCCTAAACCAATTCCTCTATGGCATCCATACTCATTTCCTTAGGAGGCATGCTTTCAACCTCTTGACTTTCCTCCCCTTCAGACATACACAATCTTCAAGCTATTCCAGCTCTGATACCACTCTGATGCAGAGAGTTTGATACTCTAGGCTTTTCTCCACTCCAAATTGCTTAAATGACTAACTCAACCATCCAATGGTTGTTCTTTGTTGGATCTTCTTTATTTTAGAACCTCCAAGATCCTCTCTACCAACTTCTCCTCCAAGGTATAGTTGGTACTTTGAAGACTCCAAGATTTCTAGGCCTAACTAGTCCAACTAGTTAACCAAATGCCTAGTCTTTCCCACTAGAACTCCACCTAGAATGCTAATCCTCTTCCTAGGATCATTCCACACATTCACCAAGACTCTCAATACCCTTTTTTACCCATTCTAGGTCATTCTTCAATCATCCCAATACATCGAGACACTTTACCAATCCTCTTGGTCACTATTTCACTAGGAGGCCTAATTGCCTAATTCATAGTAGGCCTATTTCCATTGAATTTGACCAAATGCTCACAACATCTCCAAGTGACCCCACAAAAAAACTTGAAAATATTCAAGACATCACCCAACCCTGTCAGAAATCAAAATCCTGACCTCTGGAAGCACCCAAAACCCAACTTTGTTATAGGCCCTAGATTATAGCCTATTAATTAGGCCTCTGGACCAGTCAACATGTATAATTAAAAAACTTGTCTCCAATATTTTATTCTCCTCTTTCCACCTTTGAATCCTTTTAGGAGACTATATGGTGCAACTAGAAATGCTACTAATTCTTCCCCAAAAGGTCATGGGTGCTCAATCAAATTCGTTCTTCTCCCTGTCCTGGCTCACCTAGTTTCACCAGTCAGCCATAGGGCTTCACTTTTGGCCTATGAAATCCATTGAAACAACCAAAAAGAAAGAATAAAACCTATCTATAGACCCTAACCCTACTTCCCCCATGGTTTCAGACAATTCCACCAGAGGGATTTCAGGTTAGAGCCATTTCTAACTAGGTAATATTGTTTTGTCTCTGTCAGACCAGTGACCTTTAAAAACTTGAAACTTAACACCTAATGAACTTCAAAACAAACTACTTATTTCATATGGAATCTGGAAGAAAATACTACACTACACTATCATGGAGCCCGATCACCTATGCCAATCCATACACAACCGTACATAAGCAAAGACACAGTGCAGATTACACAAAAATGGATACAGTCATCCGTACAAGGGTGTTAGAATTAAGTGTCTCAATCCAAAATCTCATTAACCTCTCCAAAAAATTGATCCGATGATTATATACTGAGCATGGGTAGTTACAATCAGTTCTAACCACATTTTGTCATTTCTTGCAAAAGTTGCTCGAGCAACTTTTTGCATTTTGATGCATTTTGACTTTCCTTGTCAACTCGATGATTTATGTTGACTCCCAAGACCCTAAATAGGATATGTAGGGTCCTAAAACATACCTCTAACCTATGTTGCACTAAAATGGAAAATTTTCACAATTTGAAGCCAAAATGATTCAAAACACCTAATGAGCACTAAGGCCCTTACAAACATGAAGTTAAACTAACATTGATTCCAACCTTTTGGAACTTATTCTAACACACACAAACTCCTAATCCAACCCAAAAAAACATCAAAACATCACATAGGGAGGTTCCCTGCACCACTTATTACTATGACTGGATGAAAGTGGCTCAATCAGAAGTAGGAAGTAAAATCATTGATCCCCTAAGAAAAGCAGCTTTCGATGAGTATTCTCGGATGACTGAAATTGAGTTGCCTGAGAAAAAAAATCAATACAATGGTGTTGGATCACCATAAATGAGGACTTAAGGAAAAAGGAGACACATTCACCCCTCAATTTCACAATGTCAAATAGGGGAGCTCCATGGTATGTTACATTGGGAAAAGTAAGGCAGAGTTACTAGGCTCCACTTACCTTTTAGCCACCCCTGCTTATTTCCCCTTTATTGGCCAATTCAAAAAATTTGGAAGACTATGATATGGCACGGGAAGTGAGAAGGTGGGAGTCACACATGGACACTAAAGGATTCTACTAGAGCCTGGCAGGGGGAGGTATTGGTTAGAGTACAGCTGTAGATCACAGAATGACAGCGAGGGTAAAGAACTACATGTTTTTTAGAGGACCAGAAAAAGGAAAAGTTAGGGGGAGATGATGATGCCAATTTAAGGCCTATCTGGTTTATAATTTCACATATGTTTTTATGCTTAGAAATTGAGAAATTCATGAGTTTTTTATAAGACTTATTCAGAATACTTATGCTTATGTTTCAAAACTGTTCTATATATGTGTTTGTGCATTTTAAGTTTATGAATATGCTATATATATGTTACATGGTTATACGGAATGAAATCTTGTATCTTTTTGTCCTGCATTAAGTAGGGTAGTTTTTCCTATAGGCATGTGATAAGAGAAAAGCTAATGAAGAAAACTTATTATGGATTCTATCTTGGATATGTGTTGCGATTTTTGCATGTGCACACTAATCTCTTGCAAGAAATGGTGAGTTAGTGGGCAAAGAAGAATTCAACATCAAAAGATGAAGTGGTGCCATAAAGTGAATAAATTTTTTGGGACTCATAATGATTCCACCACTCTTGGTCAATAGCGATTTCTATTGTAGACTGGGTCAATGTAGATTAGCAGCCATTATGGAGTAAATCCAGCAGTTGAATATTCCTAGATTAATGTGAAATTGAATACAACTTCCTCCTACATTTAATGATGTTGTTCATGTATCTTAAAGATCGTCATATCCCTAACATTGGAGAATCCTAATTTTAGGGAGTTCTGTTTTAAAGTTGTTGTTAAATAAGCTGGAAGTTTCTGATTCTGGAGTTAGTTAGTTTTTACGGGAAATCCTTTTGTAATCCAGTAGTATAAAAATACAATCTTGTTTCTACATCTTGTATCTATGCTTTATAAATGAATAAATGAGATATTTAGTTTTGAATCTTTGAGTTTTGTTTCATTCACTCTTTTGTGGGGGCCCACGCGGGAGGTGAACTTAGTTCATAGTTCAGTAGGAATTAGTCTTAAGTTCATTTGAATTATTTAGAACTTTGTTTCTCCTGCATCCATTCGGTAATAGAACTTTTGGTTGTTCCTGCATCATAATTAAGTATTTAGTTTGTTTTTGTAGCATGTCTCGAAAGCTTTAGATTAAATTGTTGATTCCATTTCCTAGCTTAGCATCTCTTTTAACATTTTCATTGCATAAATAGTAATGAAACCTAATATGGATTAGAGCATATAATTTATAGACATCATTTCAATCTTACATCCTTGGTTGATAATTCAATGAGTTCAGTATGTTATTTTTAGTATGATAATTGATGTTGTCTTCTCACAAAGTTACTATAAAAAGGATGTTTAATCCTTAGTTACAAGGGTATTATATTGATCAATCATATATTAGGAAAACTTAATTGGCTAACCTAATGAATTATTGTAATAGGGTATATATGAGTGATCTTTTATTTTGGAAATATGTGTGTAGTAGTGGAAGAGAAGTGAAAGTTGCGAGGCTTGTTTGATCCTAGATGTAGAGCAGATTTTGTGATAAGAATACTTCATTAGAACTAACCAAGCAAAGATAGTTTCTATTAGATAGTTCATTGGATTGTATATTCCTATATACACTTGTTTGGATTGTAAATCCTTGAGGGTGGCTTTAACCTTCTTTGGGTGGTGTGCCTAGGTAGTGAGCCTACTACTTTTCTTGACTCCTAATAGGGGTTGTCTCCTAATAGGGACTGTGTACTGTAATGTTGTAATAATCTCCTAACAGGGATACTATTCTCTCAGTGCATTATTTGTGGGTGCTAATTCCCATTGGGGTTTTACCTTTAACAAGGTTTCCTCGACAACAAGCATTGTGTTATTGTGTTGGCATTTACTATGTTATCATCTACATTGTAGTTTTGGTTTATAAAGTTTAAAGTTCAAAAATCTATATCACAACTGATTCACCCCCCCCCCCTCTCAGTTTTCATATGGACTGTTATCCCTAACAATTAGTATCAGATCTATTGGTCCTTAGAGAGAAAGCTTAATAGCTTGAGGTGGTCTTGAAGATGTCTTACTATAGGNCAAAAATCTATATCACAACTGATTCCCCCCCCCCCCCTCTCAGTTTTCATATGGACTGTTATCCCTAACAATTAGTATCAGATCTATTGGTCCTTAGAGAGAAAGCTTAATAGCTTGAGGTGGTCTTGAAGATGTCTTACTATAGGAAGGATAGTTTCAAATTTGATCCTGAAAACTTTGACAGTTGGTAGAACAAGATGAGAACACATTTGTTATGTTTGGGACTTGACTACTATTAGGATTAGGCAATACTTAGAGGGGAGGTGAATCAGTATTACAACACTTAATAAAAAATTTCAACCAATTATAAATAATCCATAAGATTTCAGAAATGAAAAGAACATAAGCAAATAACATAGTACTCATGACACCATTATTTGTTGTCAAGGAAACCCTGGCCAAGGGAAAACCCTGGTGGGGATGGTACCCACAAGCATGCACTAAAGTATAGTGTCCCTGTTAGGAGACCTAGCCCTATTAGGAGCTGAATATTACATAGTACATTTCCTTGTTAAAGGAATAACAACCCTATTAAAGGTATACAACACCCTGTTAGGGGCCAACTGAGCATACAACTCTTACAATATAGTTGTGTTACAAAATGTTCTCAGTAATGAACAAAACAAGAATCTCTAATGCTTATATTTTTCCAGTCATAGTTTTTCAATGATCTCTATCATCTTCTACTCTTCCATTCACATATCATATCCAAAACTCTATTCACACAACTCTTTTTTTGGCTCAACAAAAAGATCTTACACATATATCTTTCTCCTTTACCATGTCGGCTCTCAAATACAAATATTACATAGTTAGCTCCCAATACAAAATACATTTAATAGAGAAAATATCAAATGCATATTCAACGCTCTTACAAAATCAAAATATAGTTTATCAACAATCATAATCCAACTCTAATTTCCAGGATTCCATGTCATACTCCCTGAATCATTGCTTATGTCCAGCTACTCTGTATCATTATTCTGTTGTTGTTTGTTTGTCTTCAAATCTCTCTAACTTACTATAAACATCACCAAAACAAAATTTATCTTAGATGGAGTTCACACATACCCCATACTATTTTCTTCTAAGCTCTCTTTCCTTAACTCGTCGATCTTGATCTTTGATACTCAAAATACCTCTGTATTTCTGCTTCTGTACTTAGCCAATTTCAGAGTCAACAAAAATTAACTTTAAATGAATCAAACAGTATGCCAGATGTGTTTCCATAAATGAAAACTATAAAGTGGATCACAACATACAAAATTGATCACTTGCCAACAATCTCTCCCTTTGGCATTGATGGCAACACTTAACAAAAAAATGACTAAGTGTTCCAAAAAAACAAATTTGTCTTTCCTTATACATTATCTTCTCCTCTATTCATTTTTCTCTTCTCTCTTCTCCTCTATCTTCTCTCTTCTCCTCTATTCATTTTTTCTTCTCTCTTCTCCCCCTTTGACAACAATGACAAAGGTGCATAAAAAGTAATAAAATTAGTGTTTTCTTACCAATTTCAGAATATCTTGAAAGGAGTCTTCCGAGATCTTCACTTCTGTATTCCATGACTTAAGAAAAAGTTGAATAACATGAATTATTCCATTAAATGTAAATTATGCTATCTCTTCTTCTTTCAACTCTTTTGGCATAGAGTTAGCCAATGATTCTACAATTTTCTCCATGTCTGATAAGTGGGCTTCAATAATTGATACCTTAGGAGTGATTAAACTCTTTAGTAAACTAAACCTTGGAAAAACTCTCCCTTTCTCAATATCCAATACATTCAGTTTAGCCAAAATTCTTGTTACTTCCTTGTCCAATTCCATTACAGATTGTGAAGAGGTCTCACAACTGTCCATCATATTGTTCAAGGTTTCCCTATCCTTGGCAATAATGTCTTCAACATTCTGAATATGGATGATAGGGTTTATGCAATAAATAAATAGTTTCCTACCATGTGCAATACAACTCTTTGCATTTGCAGTATCGGTTCTTAGAATTCCCAAGACCCATAAGATAAACTAGAAAACTTAAAATAGCTTCTTCTCTGAGTAATTCTTTTCTTCCTTTCCTTCTACAATCTTTACCAAGCTCTCATACTATCCATCAAATGCATCAAGTTCCAAATTTAGGTTCTCTACATCATCTTTGTTCTGAAAAACAATAGGTGCTGGGAGAAATATGTTCACAGTATCAATTTCTCTAGACATCACCTTGGTCTTCTTGTCACTTTTCTTGTCAGATCTCTCCTTTGCTTTAGTAAATGCAGTAAAAGATATTTTACCAACTCATCCTCATCCATGCAATCAACATCCATATCAATATTTTTGTCTTTACTTGCTAACAATAAGGTAGAAGATGTGTCAACTTCATTCTTGACTTCAACCTTTTCTTTTTCTTCTTTTTGCTCCTATTATTTTTTCCTTCTTCCTCAGTTATTGTATTGTCATTATTTTCTTCAAATGGGTCCTTCTCATCATGTGAAGTGTCAAGAGTCACAAGCACACCAGAAACATAGAAATTTAGTTACATATCAACTTTGCTCTTCTCAAAACATTCCTCAGCTGTCTTCAAACTCTCTTCCATTCCTAAGGGTGTAGGCAAAGTATTTGTAGGAAGTGGGGTCTTCTCAGGAATAGTGTTCATTAATATTTATTCCAGTGCTCCCTAAGCCTCTTAAGTAACTTCATCATATTTTCTTGCCATAATCTTCACTAATCTAGTATTAGTTCTCAATAAAGGTTTTAGTTCCTTAAATATTCTATCCTTAAATATTCTATCTCTTCATGTATACTGCCCTCTATGTCCAACAGATTCTTTTTGAAAACAAGTAAATAATTAAATACAGCATCCTCAATCCAAATTTTATCAGTTTCCTCATACCTGTGATAGTATTTGTTAATAGAAACTAACTTCCCTTGCTCGATAGCTCTCTTCTCAATCATCTTCAAGTCGGGTTTCCATTTATGCTTCTCACTTTCAGTTTTCTTCTCTTCTCTCACAGTGCTTGGTTATTTATGTGGTGAAATTTGTCTGCTGGATCTGGTACTCGCTCTAGGAATATTATTTTCTACCTGTGAGGTCTGCTGTGGTGGAGGGGAGGTTACATTAATTACCGTACAAGGTGGATTATTTACCATCACCACTTCAGGAGGTGTAAGAGCTGCAGTAGCATAACTTGCCAATCCAGAAGATCGCTTTGCTAATTTATTCTTAACTTCCTTCAACTCTTCCTCTATGAATACTGCCTTAGTACCTCATTCATGGAAAATGTTGTCTAATTTTCTCTTCCTCAAACCTGTGGTCTGTTACTCTCTTACTTTAGCTGATTTTTCCTCATAAGTTCCCCATCTCTCCTCAGATGTATCTATCTCAGATGCAAGGACATGTTCAATTTGCATTGGTAATACCTCATAACTTACCTCATATTTCATAGGATAACACCATTTCTTCCTCAATATAACTACCTCAAAGCATATATAATCTATTTCAACCGTGAAACAAATTGTATCCTTATACTTCTCAACTAAGTCCTTAGGTATCCAGTATCTTCCCTTCATTTGCCTCTAAAGAATCTTAATCATACCAAACAACTCACAATCAACCCATGTGTTGTTCTATCTTCTATAACTGTCAAAAATCTATATACCAGTAGGTATCCCTTTTCTCCAACCACTAGGGTGCATGCCTGGAAATTTTTTCTCAATGTGTAAGTACATATGCATCAATAGTGAACCAAATCTAAAGGTCTTCGATCTGTCTTTCTTTATCAGTTTCACATTCTCTAGAAATTATTGTGCTAACACTTCGCATAGATTGTATTTAGTATTTTCTTTCACCATTCTATATGTCATCATGATAACTCCTGCAAATACTGAATTAGGTCTACTACTATAGTAGAATTTGTAACCAAGTATCATAGAAATTAATTTTACATCCTGTTGCACAATGTCACTTACTGACACAGCTCGCCTGTCCCATTTTAAGTGTGTTAAGGTTTAAAATTTCTTCTTCATATGTTTCTCTGCGACAGGAATGATTCTAGTATTATCCAATCTAGTAACCTCATGAATCAATTCACTACAAATCTTCACAGGTTGCTCGCCTATCCAAATAAACTGATCACATACTCTGCTCAACAATATTTTAAACCATTCTTCTTCATCAAATTTATATAAGTTTAGAATTTTCATAATGCTCAATTGATCAACATTTTTGTATTCATCTCTCATAGTTCTTTTTTGAGTCATATACTCCATTTCAGTATAAATTTTATCAATACCTAGTATATCATACTTACAATGAATGTATGCCCTAATGTCTTCTACGTGTAAAACTCTGTATGGTGTCTGAGAAAATGCTCCTTCAGGGTCTTCTTCACAAGACTTGAAAGGATTTTTCTTTAATTTGTATCTAGGTTGATCTACAACATCATAAATAATAGGTGCATCCATAGCTAGATGATGTAAATAACTCTTACACATTGAAGTCTGAGTATTGACTTCAATCAATCATGCAAGGCAATTGTAAGATAGATTGAATCTCTTTGCTCTATGATTTCCTTAGGTCATTTCTCATCAAATGGTAAGGAAATAGATAATCATATGGTGCTTTATACAATGTTAATTCATTAAAATTTCACATTACCCAATACTATCCAGTCGGCTATAAATATCACGATCACACTATAAGCATTGTCCAATGTTGCACTCTTGAATATATACTCCATGATGTCAGCCACAATCATACGTAAGCTTGCTAGAACTCAATTCACAAAATCAGGGGCTAGATATATTTTGATATCTTCATCCAATCTCCCCCTAAGGCCATGATCGGCAAATTAGGTCAATTCTACTTTGTCACCATCACATGAAGATCTAGTAGCATCTACTGTCTCTCCATAAACCAATGTCTCACTTGTCTCTTTCATCTTCCATATCTTACCACTGTTTTTATCCTCTGCTTTCTTAAAACAACTGTCAAAGTATTCTTTAAATCTGCAACACTCTTACCAATATAATTTCCATTCTTCTGTGTATTCATAGGAGGTGGTACTCTTTTGTTTTTTTCTCTATTATACCTGCAAAACTTCGCTATATGACCTAGATTATTGCATTTGTAACATATAGGAGGTCTTCTTTCCTAATTTACTTGCAGCTTACAATACTTCTCAATGTGTCCAAGTTTATTACATTTGCAGCGTGTAGGTTTCACTGTAGGTTCTCTTCCATTGTCTTGTCTATATCCAGATTGATTAGGTTTCTTGCATTCTTCTTTCTTGTGCCCATATCCATTAAAATTAAAATAATAACCAGAAAAGGTCTTATAAGGGGCATTACCTCTGCAATCTCGTTTCATGTGTCCAAACTTGTTGAACGGTCTAATCTGCTCTCTAGGTTCTTCAATAGTAGGTTTTTCAGCATCAATCTTTGCATCAAATTTCTCTTTTTGTTTCTTCGAACATTCAACTTCATTGAATCCAACACTATTCATATCACCTTTAGGTTTCTATCTGTCTCTTTTTTCATCGATCAAATCACTGCTAGTGTGAAGTTTCTCAATGTATTTCTTTGCCTCCACAATTTCACCTTTTATGATCTGATTGTATTTCTCCAATTCTAGATACTTGTTCTTGTATTTGTCAACCTCATTCTTCATTTGTTTCATCAAAAAATTTGCACTATTCAAAGCATCTTCAATATTCTTCTTAGCATCCTTTTGTAATTGAATTTGTTTAGTCATGGCTTCATTCTAAAGCTTCAAGGTTTCATTTTCTTCTTTAAGTTGCTTTATCTGATCTGAATTGTCTTTGTCTGAATCTTCTTTTATCTAAACCACAAGATCCTATCTCTGACTTCTAGAAAGTTCAAACTGGTCGCTAATTTTCTTTATAAATTTCTCATCTCTTTTTATGTTGAATCTTAATTCTCCATTTTCTTCTTTTGCTTTATCAATTTCATCAAGTGTAGCATCAAAGTTTTCTTGCAAACTATCTAAATCCATTTTGATCTCCCTTAAGTTGTTATACTTTCTCTCTAAGGGAAAAAAGCTCTGATACCAATTGTTAGGATTAAGTAATACTAAGAGGGGGGTGAATCAGTATTACAACACTTAATAAAACTTTTCAACCAATTATAAATAATCCATAATCTTGTAGAAATGAAAAGAACATAAGAAAATAATAGAGTACTCTTAACACCATTATTTGTTTTCAAGGAAACCCTGGCCAAGGGAAAACCCCAGTGGGGATGGTACCCTAAAGCATGCACTAAAGTATAGTGTCCCTGTTAGGAGTTGAATATTACATAGTAGATTTCCTTGTTAAAGTAATAAAAACCCTGTTAATGGTACACAACACCCTGTTAAGGGCCAACTGGGCATACAACTCTTACAATATAGTTATGTTACAAAATGTTCTCAGTAATGAACAAAATAAGCATCTCTAATGCTTAGATAGTTCCAGTTATAGTTCTTCAATGATCTCTATCATCCTTTGCTCTACCATTGGCATATCATATCCAAAACTCTGTTCACACAACTCTTTTTTCACTCAACAAAAAGATCTTACATATATATCTTTCTTCTTTACCAAGTTGGCTCTTAAATACAAATATTACATAGTTAGCTCCCAAAAAAAAAAAAATTTAATAAAGAAAATATCTAATGCATAGTCAGCGCTCTTACATAATCAAAATATAGGTTATCAAAAGTCATAATCCAACTCCGATTTCCAGGAGTCCATGTCATACTCCCTGAATCATCACTTCTATCCAACTGCTCTGTATCACTATTCTGTTGTTGTCTGTCTATCTTCAAATCTCTCTAACTTACTGTAAACATCACCAAAAAAAAATCATTTTGAGGTGGAGGTCACACATACCCCATAATATTTTCTTCTAAGCTCGCTTTCCTTAACTCATCGATCTCAATCTTCGATACTCAAAATACCTTTGTATTTCTTCTTTTGTACTTTGTCAATTCCAGAGTCAACAAAACTTAACTTTAAATGAATCAATCTGTATGCTAGATGTGTTTCCATAAATGACAACCAAAAAGTGGATCACAACATGCAAAATTTATCACTTTCCAACAAATACTGGATGATCACAAAGAAGAATGAGAAGATAGTGACTGAGGATGAAGTGGAGAAGGCTACTGAAGATGAAAAGAAGTTATTTTCATGTAATATGGTTGCAAGGGAATCTTTGATCAACGTACTTTCTGAAGGAGAATTCATAGAAGTAAAAAAAATTGGATTCTACACATGAGATCTAGACAAATTTACAAAACATGCAAAGCTACAAAAATGGAAGACAAAGATGAAATAATTGAAGATGAGAACATTAGGGCATATGGATAGAGAATTACTAAAGTGGTTACTGTGATTAGAAACTCTAGAGGTACTTACAGTGAGGAAGAGGTGATTGCAAAGATACTCAGATATTTGAAACCTACTTATCGAAACAAAGTACAAGCTATAGAGGAAAATATACCTTTGACATCAAACTTCACTAAATATATGTTGATTGGAAAGCTAACTACTTTTGAGGCTGTAGAATTGGGAGATACTTTACCTAAAGTTGAGTCAGCATTCAAGGCAATCGTGCATAAGAACAAAAATATCTTATGTAATATTGTGAGCAACAACAATTATGACCTAAGAGAAGAGCTTGGAGAATATGTTGAGGAATGAGAACAGATATAGGAGGAAGAAATAAAGCTAGATGAAGTGGTAGCATTGATTGCTAGAAGAGAGAACAGAGGTAAGGGTAAATTTGAAGGAAAATTACCTTTGAAATGTTTTTCATGTAACAAGATTGGTCATTTTGCATCTAGATGTCCTACAAGGGTTCCTAAGCACAAACCTCAGTTTTACAAATTGAAGTATCCTAAAGACAAGGAATGTTATTATGCTAGTGAGGGTATTTCTGATGATGATGGTGACTATGATGAAATTGGATTTATTGCTATAAAGGATGATGAACCTATACATGAAGAAAAAGCCTTTGTATCTCATGTTGAAAAGAAATATGAATGGGTTATAGATAGTGGTTGTTCACATCATATGACTGGAGATAAAAAAAATTTGTGAGTTTGAAAAGATATGATGGTGGTGTTGTTAGATTTGGTGACAATACTCCTAAACTTATCATTGGAGTTGGATCTATTTCTCTGGATGGAAAGACTAATACTAATAATGTATTACTTGTTAATGGACTTAAGCATAATCTGTTGAGTGTTGGAAAATTAGTGGACAGACATTATCAGCTGAAATTTATTAATGGGAAATGCTCTATCAGAAGTAAATCAGGAGATTTGATTGCATCTAGTACTAAATCTAGAGGTAATATATTTGAATTAAATACATCGAAAGATACTTGTTTTATTGCAAAGATTGATGACAGTTGGCTATGGTATACAAGATTTTTTCATGTTAAATTTGATAACATTGTGAAGGCAAGTATGACTAATGTTGTGAGAGATATACCTAAGATTGTAAATCCATCTAACACTATGTGTAAAGAGTGTGTTATGGGGAAGCAGACCAGAAGAAATTTTAAAATAAAATTTTATTCAACAAAAGGAAAGTTGGATTTGGTACATACAGATCTGTGTGGTCCTACAAGAATGAGATCATATTATGGTGAAAGGCACTTTATACTTGTTGTTGATGACTTTTCTAGAATGATGTGGGTTACATATTTAAGAGAGAAATCTGAAGCATTTGACAAATTCAATTTATTTAAAGAAAAAGTTGAGAATAAATTTGGTTTGAAGATAAAATGTTTGAGATCAGACAGAGGTGAAGCATTTACATTAGACTTATTTAATACCTATTGTGGATAATATGGAATATGTAGACAGACATTAGCTCCTAGAACTCCACAATAGAATGGGATTGCAGAGCAAAGAAACATAACTATATTAGATGCTACTAGGACTATGTCCCTGGAAGGAAATATGTCACATTTTCATTAGAGAGAAGCAGTTGGCATTACTGTGTATACCTTGAATAGAATTCAGATAAGAGAAGGTACAAGTAAGACTCCTTATGAATTATGGTTTGATCATACACCTACTGTATAATATTTTAGAATATTTAGAAGTAAACGTTATATCAAAAGAGATGATGAGATAGGGAAATTTGATGCTAGAAGTGATGAAATATTTTTTCTTGGTTATTCTACTAAGAGTAAAGCATATAAATTTTTCAATCTGAGATTGAGGAAGTTGATTGAAAGTGTCATTATGAGGATAGACGAAAAGTTTCAGATTAGGGAAAGAATGTATGACTATTGTCAGACTACAAAGATTAAATAGGTCACTATTGAACCTGACGAACCTTTGATGATTTAAAATGAAATTGAAGATGAAATGACTGAAGTTACTAAGACTCCAAAGTGATGTAAAGTGGGTTGGCGGAAGCCTCCAAATGGCTCAAAATAGGGCAATGCACCCCAAACACCAACTCTTCAAGGCCAAAGTGCTTCACACTTATCACAAGTGTGGGAAAGGACTTGATTAAGGTTATCAAAACCCCAAAACCCCAAGGGAAACCTACTCACTAGGTTTCACCAATGCTACAACACCAACTACCAAGGTTGGCTTCACAAGCACTTGACCCAACTTATCAATATTACCCCCCAAAGTAACTTATAGGACCAGGGGTGACCTATGGTCAAAGGTGTGGTCTATTTAGGTACCTACCATATAGTTCAATGGTTCTTTCACTTAATTGCAACCCATACGACATAGTTGCTTCACAAACCCAAGACTAGGCTTATAGCCTTTTCATGAAGGAAAATTGATCTTAAATGAGATTCTTCTGCATAACCCCATAAAATTATTAGGGATTAAGACACCCTTTATGGCCTAGGAATTTGGACTCAAACCCTAGAACATAGAAATGAGAAAGAGACAGGATGACAAACAAAATTGCTTCTCTAATTAGGGCTAATTAGGCCTCCACTTACACTACAAGTGCCTTTAGGATGAATCCAAATTAAAAAATAATTATTGGATCATGTGAGGGTGTGTACAAGGGTCTCCTCCTCTGACTTAGATCCTCTGATGAATCCCCAAACTAGAGTTATGATTGTTGTCCTAATTCTGGATTGGTGCATACATAAGGATATACACCTAGGGCATAATTGTAACTCCATCTCCCTGCATTTTGGAGAACATATCCTATAGAATATTAAAAATAATCATATAAATATTCTTTCCACCAAGGTTCATTGAATTCCCATGGTGGAAAAGTGAAATACACTCAATTCTTTCCTAAACCCTGATTTAGGGCCTACAAACCAAGCAGTGAGTTTGCAAATTCAATAACTTTCAAAATAAGATTGATCAACACATGAGACCAAAGTAAAATGAAATAATATTCACATAAATAACCCTTGGTGTTATAATTTCATGTCCTTCTATCTATACCCATCCGTACACAAAGACTGGTTCCCGGGAATACAGGAAAACAGTTATATTTTATTAATTTCAAAATGCCAAATTACATGATTATCCTACCACCCACCTGAAAGGGATTTTGTAGGAACTTCCAATGGTTACATAACATATTTGAACTGATTTGACCATTTGGGAGTTGTTTTTCAAAAATTTGTCATGTTTGCTCAGAAGTTGCTTGACAACTTTTGAGCAAGTTTTACATATTTTGCAATTTTGCAAATCTGATGACCAAAATTGGTCACAATGTTATTTTTGTGATCCCTAGTGGATCCAAACATGAAAAACCTAAAAAAAACCATTCCTAGGGTTTTGGACCATTAATTACCAATAGTTGACCAAGGGCTCATAAGGTGCCAAACTTGGAACTATGGCCTTACAAGGTGGTCCAGTGATTAACCCAATGTCTTAACATCACTAAAGGCCTCTAAGGACCTTGAGGGAACCCCTAGGTTCCATAGGAACACTTGGTTCATTCAGGGTGCTCCTGCACCATACTCCCCATGAGATTTGAACTAAAGTTCCCACTTGAGGATAACTAGTCAACAGTGGTTCCATGTTGTTGGATCTGGTCCTCTGTCATCCAGGTAGCATCTATTGGAGGGAGTCCTTTCCATTTCTCTAAGTACTACATGTACTTATTCTTCCTTGTCTGCTTCAATACTTTGGATTCCAAAATTGTGTTTAACTCCATTTTTTTTGCTTGGTGGGAGATCTGTCACATAGTCTCCATCATCTTCAACTTGTGAGCCCTGTACATTAGTAATGTCTGGAGCACACTTGTAAGGAGTGAGGTCTGAAATATTAAAAATAGGAGAAATCAGTAAAGTACGGGGCAAAGAAATTTCATATGCATTTTCACCCATCTTGGTGAGGATTGTGCAAGGTCCAATTTTCTTCATGTGCAACTTTGAATATTTGCCTTTAGGGAGTCTCTCCTTCCTTAGGTATGCCCATAGCTTATCTCCAACTTTGAAATGAACTTCTCACCTTCTCTTTTATGCTTGTGCTTTGTATTTCATAGTTGACTGTTGTAGTGACTCTTTCACTTCTGTCTGCACTTTAGAGATCAGTTTGGCTAGTTCCTCTCCTTGTGCACAAACTCTGAAATTATATGGTGACTCTACTAAATCAAATGTCCCTTTGGGATTTAGTCCATACATTGTTTGGAATGGTGTCTTTCCAATGGATCTGTTCATGGAGTCATTAAATGCAAACTCTACCTATGGTAGGATCATGTCCCAAATTTGGGTGTATTGTTTGGTTAGGCATCTCAAGAGATTTCCAAGATATTTGTTTACCACCTCCATTTTCCCATCTATTTGTGGGTGGTATGTTGAGCTATAAGTCAAATTTGTACCCAATTTATTGAAGAGTGTCCTCCAAAAGTGGCCCTAAAATTTCACATCTCTATCAGAGACTATGGTTTGAGGTAGACCATGGATCCTAACCAATTCTTTAAAGAATAGATGCGCTATATGGGAAGCATAATTTGTGCTCTTGCAAGGAAAAAAGTGCACCATTTTACTAAATTTGTCCACAATGACAAAAACACTATAATAACCCTGCTTTGTCCTTGGCAAACCCATAACAAAATCCATTGAAATTGATTCCCATGGCCTAGAGGGAATTGGTAGGGGTTGGTACAATCCTTGGTTAGTGGATACACCCTTTTCTTGTTGGAAAATAGTACAAGATTCAACAAACTTCTTGACTTCATTCCCCATCTTTGGCAAAAAATAACTTCTTTTCACTAAATCAGTGGTCTTATCTATCCCAAAATGTCCACCTAAGCCACCACAATGTTTCTCCTTAATAATATTTTTTCTCGTGGAACATTTATGAATGCACAATTGGACTCCTTTAAACAAGAGTTCATTCTAAATCTGAAAATCTGAAAAATCAGTATGGTGTTTGCCAACCATTTTAGTGCATACCTCAAAAACTTCTGCAAATTCTAGATCATCATCATATAGGTATTTTAGGGAATCAATCCCTGCACTCTAAAGTTGTACTTCTTCAATGAATGTGACCCTTCTACTTAGGGCATCAGCCACTTTGTTTTCCACTACCTTTGTATGCTTTATTTTGAAGGTATATGCTTGCAACTACTTCATCCATTTGATGTGTTTGACTCCAAGCTTCTCCTGACTGTTTAGAAAATTTAGTGCATGGTTGTTAGTATAAACAATTTATTATTTAGGGACTAATTAGTGTCTCCACTTTTTCAGGGCTTGTACCATTGCATAAAGTTCTAAATCATAAGTAGAATACCTCTTCTTGGCATCATTCAATTTTTCTAAGAAAAATGCTATAGCCTTACCTTCTTGGTTCAAGACAGCACCTATAGCCAAGTTTCTTGCATCTGTTTCAATTGTGAATACCTTGTTGAAGTCCAGGAGCACTAGGATAGGATATTGTGCCACTCTATTCTTGAGATATTAGAATGCATCTGCAGCTTCTTTAGTCCATTCAAATTTGGTCTTCTTTCCACCCTTTATTGTGTCCAACATAGGAGCACACACATGGCTAAAATTCTTAATAAAATTTCAATAAAAAGTTTCTAAACCATAAAAAATTCTAACATCAACTTGGTTCTTTGGTGGAGGCTAGTTGACTATTGTTGCAACCTTCTCTGGATCCATTTTGAGGGTGCCTTGAGAGATGAAAAATCCTAAGAAGACAAGTTCCTTCTTCATGAACATGCACTTTTCCAAGTTAATCACTAACTTGTATTGATGGAGTTGTTGGCAAGTTGACTCCCAGGGAGTATATGAATTGTTTTTTGTTTTCATTATGGCAACAAAGTCATATGAAGTTTTGACAACAAACTTTGAAGTGGAAATTGACTAAGTATAGAAGACAAGACAAAACAAAGATATACAGATGATCAGAGCACCAACACACGTGCGTATGACTGATTTAGACAAAGTGCCTTTAGACATAAGCTCTATGATATGTTGTTATACTTACCCTATACATGCATGGTATGAAATGTCAGTACAGATAAGTTACAGAAAGAAAAAGTACACTAGAAGTCCAGAAAATAGAGTATGAAGCCGACTTCAATTTTTTGATTAATGTGTAATCTTTTATTTTTTAAAGGCTAAGCGCCTATTGTAATAAGTTTTTAATCATATATTAAACATTATTGTAGACACACTTAAGCCAATTTGTTTGGAATCATTGTGAATGTTGTTCTTAGGCTGACTAAGGTCTTGTTTATAGTCGCGTCTATTCAGGCATGGACATATATACATAACATGCAAAGTTGTATTAAAGTGTGTTGTGGAATATGCAGAGCAGAGATATAGAAGAACAATATAAGATGTCAGAATGAGATAAAGATCTTCAAGAGTATAAGAGCATCAGCGCATAACTGGAACTGATCAGACAATTGTGTCACATACAGCAGTTCACTTTTGGATATAGTGTATATCCATTATCAAGGAGGTTGTAGCCTTCATCAAACTAAGCAGTGAGATTCTTGGACAATGAGTCCTCACCCCTAATAGGTTTATTTGTAAAAGACTCCTAACAAGGTCAGACCCTTAACCAAGTCATTGTACTTGCATTGTAAAGACTTCTCCTAATAGGGCAAAGGAACTTTAACAAGTTCATTATACTAGTACAATATTTGTGGGTACTAATTCCCACCGAGGTTTTCCTCTAATCAAGATTTCCCCGTAATCATATCATGTGTTATGTGTTCTTATGTTAAGCTTCAATTGATATACATTCGGTTTATGTTTAAAGTTGCTGAAATATAATAAATTGACAAACACTGATTCACCCCCCCCCCCCCCCCCNGTTGCTGAAATATAATAAATTGACAAACACTGATTCCCCCCCCCCCCCCCGCTCTCAGTGTTTCTAACAATTGCTATCAGAGCTCTGGTCCTCTGAAATAAATTTTAACCACTTGAGGAGATAATGGATCCAGCAGAAGAAAAACATCTAAAAAATAATCTTGAAGCATCCCTTCAAGATCTAGATAGAACTGAGAAAGAAAGTGAGGAACTTAAACTAAAAGTTGGTGGCTCACAAATGCTTATCAAAAAGTTAAGAAAAGATTTGAAAGATTTCTCTACAAATGATTTGGGTAAAATGGTCAAGAAACTGAATGAAGAAAACATGTCTTTAAAGGATAAGATAGAAGAGTTGAATGATCAGTTAACTGATAGCCTAACAACTATTGAAGAGAAGAACAAAGAAAATAAACAGTTAGATGAAGAACTCATGCAAGCTAATATGAAAATCTTGGAGTTAGAAAACATCAAGAATAAAATTGAATCTGAATTATTAGGAGCAAAAGATAAGATTGATAAACTACACACAAGTTCTGATCTAATTCAATCATAATGTCATGCACAAAAGCTATAAGGTGATACCACTAGTATGGGATACAATGTAGCTCAAATTGAAAACAATTCAATGCAAGAAACAAATAAATCACAAGAAGCATCCACGGAAGCAAAGAAAGAGGAAAACATTGCAGAGACTAAAAATGAACCACCTAAAGATGAACTCAAGCAAGTTAACAGAACTTGTTATGCTTGTAACAAGAATGGACACTTGGAAAGAGATTGTAAAGAAGTAAGACCTTTTAATGGTTATTGTTACTCCTATAATAAGTTTGGTCATAGGGCTATTCATTGTAGGAAAAATCAAAGAAAGTGGTCACAACTGAACCAAAGGAATCATACTCAATACAATCAGAGAAATCAACCTCAAAGAAACTTGCATAACATTACATGTCAGATATGTAATTACAATGGACACACAGCTAAGAAATGCAACATGATGAATAATAAAATTAGACCTCCTATCATTTGTCATTCATGTGGAAAAGGTGGACACATCTCAAGATTTTGAAGGTCAAGAACACAAAGACAAGAAAATCCTAAAAAGTCTCTCTTTGAAGAATCAGGAGAAGTTAAGTTTGTGCAAGCTAAAGCTAATTTAGATAAAATTTGGGTTGAAGTAAAGAAAGACAATGAAGAGAATAAGGTAGTAGATGCATCCTTAGTGGACGCACCTTCTACTTCTAGATAGTTGACCCTCATGGTCTTAGGGGGGACTATTCTAGCTCTGAACCCCTGCCTGGCTAGTATACTCACCTCCGAGTATGCACCTTTGAATTCATGTTAGTGATAACAAGAGAATGTAGTATGCATTCACACATTGTCTATACTACATTCTAAATAAAGTTTGAAAGTCTCAGTGAAAGCACGTGCGGCATTAAATGCATAAAAACTTTAAATAAATTAGTGGATTGATTGATTATTCTCATTGTTTACATCTGAGATCATAAAATTTGTAGAGCACATGAGCACTAAGCATCAAACATTCAAAGGTATCAATTTGTTTAGTTGGTGAACTGATTGCAAGTTGAAACAGAACCCTAGCAGTTGCGTCATTTCAAATTGTAGAGAAACCCTATCTATCCAAGTAACAAGTAAGTATGGTCACTCTAGTTGTATTTGACATTGCTGAAAGGAAAAGTTTTGTGTTTAAGAAGCATCCTTTCAAGTCTACACTGGGTGATGTATAAGGAGCATTTTCTAAGACTCTGCTAGTAGTCGTGCATGTAGAAGACATTCGCGTATACATATACTATAAAAAGGAAACGGTTGGAGATAACAGTATTGCTACTCTTGTGGCCTCAATGATGAAACCAGGCTATTAATTCAAGGATGAATATGCGCATCTCACTGATAACCCTATATTTGAGTACTCTAATGCACACAAGTTTTATGAGCCTAAATGGGTGAAAATCCTGTTGAGCAGAATACATGATGGCCTCTATTGGATTGGTGAAGTTCCCGTCTATATTACTGCAGACCTAATTCATGACATGACTGGACTTCCTAAGATAGGACTAGTTCTTCCAACTGGTAAAGATGTGAAAAATCAGGTTGAACAAGCTTGTTTATCCAGAAGTGATAGGCATGGTATGACAGTTGATCCCATTAAGGAAGATGACATAAAACTAGTCACCATGATACTAGGTTAAAAATTTTAGCACGCAAGCAGATTAAATAGTGTATCTGCAGCTATTGTCCTGGCAGCAGTAAAAATGGTGAAGGACAATACTCAGTATAATCTATGTGAGATATTGCACACTCAATTGATTGACAACATTTGAGCTATTAAGCATGACAAGAGTAAGATATTTAGGTTTGGATCATTGATCATCTATCTCTACTTCCACATAGTAGGTAAAGTGGCCAATCTTTACCTAGACAAAAGTAAACCCACTATGTCTCTGATATCACTCAAAGCTACATCAAAGAGCAACGTGTAGGATTCTATGGACATGGATATCAAAACATTTAGGATCAAAATGCAGAAGAGGTTCAGGATACTTGAGAAGATAGTTGAGAAATACAAAGACACCATATGCTTCATGGTGGAGAATGAATGTACTTGTATGGAGGTAGTTGAGCCTAGAACAAAATAGATTCACCCTCTTGAATATGAAGTTGAAGAACATGTTTTGTAAGGTTATGCACAAGTCCTCCTATCTGCACCCAAGGATCCCAATGAACCTAGATGGGGTACTTACAGAGAAAAGACAAATCAAGTTGATTATGTCTTGTACGGTATAAACAACAAAAGGAAGGCATCAAGGATTACTTCAAATATCCTAAAATTTCATGGTGTTACACAAGAAGAACTAGATAGAGCTAAGGAAGCTAAGATAGCTAAAGAACTTGAGAAAACTCCCACAGAAATGAAAAAGGAAAAGTCTGATGATATGCCTAAGAAGAAGAAAAGTAAATCTGATGAAGGAACATCTGCACCATCAACTACCATTGATCTAGAATCTTCTCCACCTTTTGTACCCAGAAAGTTGACTAGAAGGAAGAAGCAAGTTCCCACAAGTCATCCATCCTCAAGGAACACAAGGAGCAAGGTAAAGAACACACAAGCTCCTCTTGAGGTAGGATTTAGACCTAGTCTAACCATTCTAAATAATAGAATTGTTAATGAAGGAAGACTAGAATCCATCAAGAATGTCTATGACAAATACCAAGAGATAGACAAATCTGAAATTCATTCAATGATTATATCTCATATGATTAAGTTCAAGAAGTCAGTATTGGAACTCAAGACAGTCATACCAAACAAAGTATGGAACATACTGGACCTATTAAAGAGGCAAGCAATTGAAGAAGGTATGAGGATAAGAGAAGAGACATTAGACAATCTTCTCCCTATTTTCTCACATGATGAGAAAGCTATATTGTTGGATTTAGTTAAACCTCATCTCAGAACCAAAACAAGAACACTTCATATCATGAATAAAGAGTATGATCTAGTTGGAGAAGAGACTCATAAATAATTTGATCGGGTATTTTAGGATAGACATATGTATCCATCAATGACACCTACAAGAAAGGCAACTCTAGTTCCTACCAAATAGGTTATAGAACCAGTAATTCAAAATGCACCTAAGATAGGTCCACAGGTTTCAACGCCCTTAGTTTCAATAACTTCTGATATAGCCAAAGATTCAGGAGAAACTATTATGATTGATGATATCAAAATATCCATCACCACTTCTAACAATGACATGGACAAAGTTGAAAAAGCATTTGTCAACACTAAAGAGACAAAGTAGGTATGCACTGATAACATATCCATACAACAAGATGAATTTCCCTCTAGAGATTCATATAAAGAGGAAGAAAATCAATCTAATGAGCCACCGGTTATGGATATTCCTGTGAAAAGTGAAAATATGGATGCTAGTCAAAATGTCATATTGACTCCACCCATCAAACCATCATTGTTGTCAAGCTTGACCCTTGAAGCAGTAATGTTAGATACTTGGGAAGAAGAAGATTTGATTAAAATTAGTGTGTTGGCCATGGAGAAAGAAAAATAGAAACAAGTCATGAGAAATCCTCTCTTTCTGGAAATAGTGAACATTCTAAATGACTTAGTGCCAGCAGACAAGAAAATGGCTAAGATTCAGTCTGTTGATGATGTTGACAACATCTTGACAAGTTTCAAATCACATTTCACAATTTTAGTAGACTCTGCTACTAAAATTGCAGAAGATGAGTACAAGAAGGGAAGATTAGATGAATTGACAAAGAATTTCTCCCTAGATCTGAACTCACTAAAGATTGGTCAAGAAATCTTAAAAGAACTTGCAACTAAAGGTAGAAATGTAGTAGCAAACTGTATGGACAGAGTGAAATTCACCTTAGAGCACATCAAAAAGATTGAGGAAGCTGAAATCTTGGTTGATAGTGTTAGAGAATCAGGCAGACTCAACTGAGAAATGCACTAGTGCCCTCTCTAGTAGTCTTAAATGAAAACATCAAACAGATAGATACAAAAATTGCCACATATGATCAGGGTCCCAGCATGGATTTGACCAAAATGGAAAATCTTACATATGATTTATGTGCCCATCTTCAGACCATAGATGCACTAAAGGCATTCTGGCAGCAAGAGATCAAGAATCTGCAGATAGCTTATCCAGATGTGTACATGGAGTAAGTATCTAGAGACTTACAATTTTGACACCTTTTTCATTAATTTCAAAGGGAGAATAAAGTATGTATGTGGAGTAGTGTAGATATATGCAAAGAAATATGATATAGTATATGTTAAAGGAAGATAATATATAGTTTTTGGTGTTAGTCAATTTTGAGTAACTTGGCCACATTCCTTTGTTTCCATTAATGACAAAGGGGGAGATTGTTGGAAAGTTGACTCCCAAGGAGTATATGACTTATTTTTTGTTTTCATTATGGCATCAAAGTCATATTAAGTTTTGATAGCAAAATTTGAAGTGGAAATTGACTAAGTATAGAAGACAAGATAGAACAGAGATATACAAATGATCAGAGCACCAGCGCATGTGCGTACGACTAATTCAGACTAAGCGCCTTTAGACATAAGCTCTATGATATGTTTTTATGCTTACCCTATACACGCATGGTATGGAATGTCAGTACAGATAAGTTACAAAAAGAAAAAGTAAACTAGCAGTCCAGAAAACAGAGTATGAAGCCAACTTTAGTTTTTTTATTAACGTGTAATCTTTTTTTTTGTAAAGGCTAAGCACCTATTGTAATAAGTTTGTAATCATATATTAAAAATTATTGTAGACACGCTTAAGAAAACTTTTTTGGAATCATTGTGAATGTTGTTCTTAGGCCAACTAAGGTCTTGTTTATAGTCGTGTCTATTCAGGCATGGACATATATACATAACATGCAAAGTTGTATTAAAGTGTGTTGTTGAATATGCAAAGCAGAGATATAGAAGAATAGTATAAGATGTCAGAATGATATAAAGATCTTCAAGAGTATAAGAGCATCGGGGCATAACCGGAACTGATCAGACAATTGTGTCACATACATCAGTTCACTTTTGGATATAGTGTATATCCATTATCGAGGAGGTTGTAGCCTTCATCCTACTGAGCAATGAGCTTCTTGGACAGTGAGTCCTCACCCTTAACAGGGTTATTTGTAAAAGAATCCTAATAGGGTCATACCCTTAACCAGGCCATTGTACTTGCATTGTAAAGACTGCTCCTAATAGGGCAAAGGAACTTTAATAGGTTCATTATACTAGTACAATATTTGTGGGTACTAATTCCCACCAGGGTTTTCCTCTGATCAAGGTTTCCCTGTAATCATATCATGTGTTATGTGTTCTTATGTTAAGATTTAATTGATATACATTTGGTTTATATTTAAAGTTTCTGAAATATAATAAATTGACAAACACTGATTCACCCCCCCCCCCCCCNCTGATTCCCCCCCCCCCCCCTCTTAGTGTTTCTAACAGGAGTCTCTTCAAAACTTGCTCAACATGATCAAGATGTTCCTCTTTGCTATGACTATAAATCAGAATGTCATCCAAATATATGACCACAAACTTTCCAATAAAATCAATGAAGACCTCCTTCATGAGTCTCATGAATGTACTAGGATCATTACTCAAGCCAAATGGCATAACAAGCCACTCAAACAAACCCTCAGTTGTCTTAAACGTTGTCTTCTACTCATCACTTGGCTTTATCCTAATTTGGTGATAGCCTGATTTTAAATCAATCTTTGTAAAATAACAAGCAGTGCCTAATTGGTCCATAAGATCTTCCATTCTTGGAATTGGAAATCTATATCTTATAGTGATTTTGTTTAGGTCTCTACTGTCAGTACACAATATCCACTTGCCATCCTTTTTAGGAGCTAAAAGTGATGGAACAACACATGGACCGAGACTCTTTTGAATTATTCCCTTCTCTAACATTTCATTGACTTGCCTTGCAATCTCTACATGCTAAACTAGTGTCATTTTGTATGGGGCCTTGTTAGGCAAGGAGGAACCAGGTATCAATTCTATTTGGTGACTGATATCTCTTAAGGGAGGGAGGGTTTTGGGTAGATCACTGACAGTGACATCACTATATTTTGTAATAAATTCCTTCACTTGATCTGGTATAGGATCATCATTATCAGAACTTATACTATCCTTAGGCTTGGATATTAGGACAAAAGCTTCAGTTTTAGGTTCTTTTAAAACTTTTAACATTTCTTTCTCACTCGTGGTTATGAGAGTAGGTTCTTTCTCTATTTTGGTATCAGGCAGGGGCTTCATGGTGAATGTTTTCCCATCTTTAGTGATGGAGTAGGTATTTTTCCTACAATGGTGTGTGGCATCTACATCATACTTCCAAGGCCTACCTAGAAGGATTTGGGAGGCATCCATTTCAACAACATCACAAAGAACTTTGTCTTTAAAGTCTATTATAGAAAATTATATCCATGCTTGTTCAGTCACTAAGGTTTGTTGAACCTTTGTTAGCCAAGCGACATGATAAGGAAAAGGATGAGGTTTCTTAGGGAGGTTTAACTTCTGTACCATTTCACAAGACACTAAATTTTCAATTGAGACAGAATCTATAAGCAAGTTACATACCTTTCCATTACACTTGATCTTTGTCTTGAAGAGATTCTTTCTTTGAGGAGGTTCTTGGCTTTGTGGAACTTGAAGGAAGACTTGTATCATCATCAAACATGCTCCTTCCTCTATTTCTAATTCCCTTGCATTTGCATTTTCTTCTTTCTTGTCCTCTTGAATGAGTTGTGCTCTTCTTTCTCCTTGATTGGTATTGTTTCTCTTCTCAGGGCATCTGCCTGCATGGTGTCCCAATTGATTGCAGTAGTAACACCTTAATGGTCCATTTCCTCTTCTAGTGTTTGTCCTTCCCCAATTGAAGGGTCTTCTCCCTCTATAGTTACCTCTAAATTTTGTATCATTGTTTTCTTTGTCTCCTTGGTTAGGGGTCCTACTGCTATTACCACTGTATTTTCCTCTATTCCAAGAGGTTCCTCTTCCTCTAAAGTTCTTCCCACTATCATTAATCTTTCCCTTTCCAAACTCCTATTTTCTCTACCACTTTTCCTCTACCTTGAGTTCCATTTGATAGCACTTGTTCACTGTGGTAGAGAAATGTAGGCTGGGTTCCTCTTGAATGGATACCTTAAGACCATTCATATATCTTGCTAATTTTTCTTCTTCATCTTCTGCCACATTTTTCTTCATACATAATTTTAGGAACTCCTCGGTGTATGAGCCCACCTCCATATCCTTTTTCTTTAGGCTTTGTTTCCTCCTATGGATTTGTACCCCATAGTCTTTAGACACATAGGTCTCCTTTACCAATGCAATCATTTTGTTCCATGAAGAAATCATACTCTTCCCATTCTTCACCCTCTTTATTTGGATGAAGTTCCACCAAGTTAGGACTGCTCCCTTCAACTTGGATCTTTCCATCTTCACTCTCTGCTTCTTATGGATGTCCTCACACTCAAAGAATCTTGTTAGGGCCCCTATCCAATCCAACGCCAAATCTATATTCATCTTTCCATTAAAATTTGGTAGATCCAACTTCTCCTCCATGGTTCTTCTCCCCATAGATTTTAAGGTATCTAGAAGGGGTCTATGGTCTGCAGGAATGTTCACATCCTGATCAGAGGTGTCCTCATCTAAATCACACCATTCTTCACCACCAGAAGTGTCCTATTTTCCCCTCTCTACCTTGTTCTCCAACTCTTGAAGTCTTCTTGTCAAGGCTACATTTTCTGCCCTCTATTCTCTCACCATCTTTGCTAATTCAATGTTTGTAACCCTTGAAGGGATATCTTCATCCTTAAGAGCATACATACCTCTGATACCACTAGATGCAAAGTGGGCTGGCGGAAGCCTCCAAATGGCTCAAAATAGGGCAATGCACCCCAAACACCAACTCTTCAAGGCCAAAGTGCTTCACACTTATCAAAAGTGTGGGAAATGACTTGGTTAAGGTTATCACAACATAAAAACCCCAAGGGAAACCTACTCACTAGGTTTCACCAATCCTACAACACCAACTATCAAGGTTGGCTTCACAAGCACTTGACCCAAATTCTCAATATTACCCCCCAAAGTAACTTATAGGACTAGGGGTGACCTATGCTCAAAGGCGTGGTCTATTTAGTTCCCTACCATATAGTTCCAATGGTTCTTTCACTCAATTGCAACCCATAAGACATAGTTGCTTCACAAACCCAAGACTAGGCTTGTAGCCTTTTACAGAAGGAAAATTGATCTTAAATGATATTATTCCCCATAACCCCCTAAATTGATTAGGGATTCATACACCATTTATGGCCTAGGACTTTGGACTCAAACCCTAGAACATGGAAATGAGAAAGAGACACGATGAGACACAAAATTGCTTCTATAATTAGGGCTAATTAGGCCTCCACTTACACTACAAGTGCCTTTATGATGCATCAAAATTCCAAAATAATGATTGGATCATGTGAGGGTTTGTACAAGGGTATCCTCCTCTGACTTAGAGCCTCTGATGAATCCCCAAACTAGAGTTATGATTGTTGTCCTAATTCTGGATTGGTGCATACATAAGGATATACACCTAGGGCATCATTGTAACTCCATCTCCCTAAATTTTGGAGAACCTATCCTATAGAATCTTAAATAGCATCATATAAACATGCTTTCCACCAAGGGTCATTGAATTCCTATGGTGGAAAAGTGAAATACACTCAATTCTTTCCTAAACCCTGATTTAGGGCCTACAAACCAGGCAATGAGTTTCCAAATTCAATAAATTTCAAAATAAGATTTATCAACACATGAGATGAAATTAAAATGAAAGAATATTCACAGAAGTAACCCTTGGTTTCATACTTTCATGTCCTTCAGTCCATACCTGACTGTACACAAAGACTGTTTCTTAGGAATGCAAAAAAATGGTTATATTTTATTAATTTCAAAATGCCAAATTACATGATTAGCCTACCACCCACCTGAAAGGGATTTTTTAGGAAATCCCAATGGTTACATTACATATTTGAACCAATTTGACCGTTTGGGAGTTGTTTTTCAAAAAGTTGTCAAGTTTGCTCAAAAGTTGCTTGACAATTTTTGAGCAACTTTTACATATTTTGCAATTTTGCAAATCTGATGACCAAACTTGGTCACAATGTTATTTTTGTGATCCCTAGTGTATCCAAACATGAAAAACCTAAAAATAAACTATTCCTAGGATTTTGGACCATTAATGACCAATAGTACACCAAGGGCTCATAAGGTGCCAAACTTGGAACTATGGCCTTACAAGGTGGTCCAGTGATTAACCCAATGTCTTAACATCACTAAAGGCCTCTGAGGACCTTGAGAGAACCCCTAGGTTCCATAGGAACACTTGGTTCATTCAGGGTGCTCCTGCACCACAAAGACAATGAGGTATGTTAAGAAGAACCATCTTGAAGATCAAATTATTGGTGATGTAAATAAAGGTATGATGACTAGAGCTAGAATTAGAGATGAAATTTGTTTTATTTCTCAAGTTGAGCTGAAGACTACTGATGAAGCATGTATAGATGAATCTTGGACTAAATCTATGAAAGAATAACTTGAACAAATTAAGAAAAACAATACTTGGGAATTGGTTCTAAGGCCTAAGAACAAAAATGTGATAGGTACAAAATGAGTTTTTAGAAATAAGATGGATGAAGAAGGAACAGTGGTAAGAAACAAGGCTAGACTAGTATGTAAAGGATACTCACAATAAGAAGGCATATAATATGAAGAAACATTTTCTCCTATTGCTAGATTGGAAGCTATGAGATTATTTCTTTCTTATGTTGCACATAAAGACTTTAAAGTATATCAGATAGATGTGAAATCAGCATTCTTGAGTGGAGATCTAGAAGAAGAAGTTTACATTGAGTAACCTAATGGTTTTCCTTTGACAGAAGATGAAGACATGGTTTGTAAGCTGAAGAAATCATTGTATGGGCTGAAAAAATCACCTAGAGTATGGTATGCAAGACTGGACAAGTATCTACTTCATCTTGGTTTTAGAAAAGGTAACGTAGACAATAATTTATAATTAAGAACTGATGAAGATGGAATCTTAATCATAGAAGTTTTTGTTGATGGTATAATTTTTGGAGGAAATGATAAGATGAGTAAGAATTTCTCTAAAAAAATAGAAAATGAATTTGAGATGTCAATGATTGGTAAAATTAAATTTTTTCATGGTTTGCAAATTAATCAGAGTAAGAATGGCATTTTTATATCTCAGACTAAGTATCTTAAGGAAATGTTGAAGAAGTTTAGAATTGAAGATTGTAAACCTGTTGGAACACCTGTGGTGACTGGACATAAATTGAATAGTAATGATGACAATCAAAGTATAATTCAGACAAAGTATAGATCTATGATTGGTGGTCTACAATATCTAACTCACACTAGACCAGATATTACCAATGCAGTTGGTATTGTGGCAAGGTATCAAGCAGATCCTAAAGAGACAGATCTTGCTGATGTGAAAAGAATTTTCAAATATTTGAAAGGAACAACAGAATATGGATTATGGTATGAAAAATCAGATAATTTTGTTTTACAAGCTTACACTGATGCTGATTGGGTAGATAATGTGGATGATAGAAAGAGTACTAGTGGTGGTACATTTTTCCTTGGCGAAAGGTTGGTTTCTTGGTTAAGCAAGAAGAAAAATTGTATTGCTCAATCTAATGATGAATCAGAGTATGTTGTTGCTACAATAAATTGCACACAATTTTTTTGGATGAAACAAATGCTGAAGGACATTGGAATAATTTTTGAAGAAACAGTGGTTATCCATTGTGATAACACTAGCACAGTGAATAAGTCAAAGAATCTTGTAATGAATTCAAAGACTAAACATATTTCTATTAAGTATCATTTCTTGAGGGAGAAGGTAGCAGAGAAAGAGATTAAACTAGAATATATTAGTATATATATTTACAAAATCTTTGCCAAAAGATGCTTTTAAGTATCTCAGAAGCATGCTTGGGGTCAGAGTCCCTCCCTATCCTAATTTATTGATGCTGGTATGCATCATTCCAATGGCTTTCAGAGCTATATCATTTTCTGGACTTGATGTATGGATCTACTCCTCAGGGGAGTGATCGAAGAAACACTCGAGCACATTTGGGTGATCTTACACCTAGCTGTTGGACATGAAGATTTGAAAAAGCTATAGAAGATTATAGATGAGCTATGGAACCCTTTTCCATTGCTGCCAAAGGGTGAAGGAATCTATGTGAAAATCCCTACTATTTTGGGGAGATTTGTGTTGAGGACATTGAGAAGATTGTATTGAGAGGAGAAAGTACTTTTGAGTTGATTTTGGGTTGATGTAATTTCCCATATGTTTCTAGCAAGGCCAATGGGGGATCTTGTTGGATGATATAATTTTTGGGTACTGATCATGTTGTTGATATTCATGTTTTGTCACTGATGTCAACATATGTTTCTGTGGAGAGAACCTACTGGTTACTTGACTGGTAGAAGTGCACGGACACTGTACGACTATTTCAAAATGATTGAAGTTGGTTATATGAAGAAGGATGTGTGTTGACCTTATTCCTAAGGTTTCTTGGTTTATGGTACATATTGTGGTTGTTACAGTTGATTTGGTGAAGAATGGTTTTTGGACTGTAATTATGATGCTTGACAGAGCAAGTCTCTATGTTTCGGGTATATCTTACTGGCAAAGATATTTCAAGTGATGTGAGCTTAATGGAGGACTGTAGACATACTATGGAATATTGGATTGTGTTCGATTGACATGAGCACTCTGGTGACATTAATTATGGCGTGTATTTTTAAGGAGACCTATTTGGTGGCCAACTTCATACATGTAGCATATAATATGAATTATGAGAGTGGATTGGGGATCTAGAAGTATAACTAATGGATTGTAAATGATTTTTACTTGTTATAGGTACCGTGTGTATCTTAGAAAGGGGTTATATAATTATTTATATATTTGGAAAGCATAATTGACTGACCTAATTAATTATTTGTGTATTAGGAAAGCTTAATTGGATGACTTAATGAATTATTATAATAGGGTATATATGAGTGATCTTTTCTTTGGAAAGATGTGTGTAGTAGAGGAAGAGAAGTGAAAGTTGTGAGACTTTTTTGCTGCTAGATGTAGAGTAGATTTTGTGATATAAGAATACTTCATTGGAACTGACCAAGAAAAGATAGTTGCTATCAGATAGTTCACTGGATTGTATATTCCTATATATACTTTTTTGGATTGTAAATCCTTGATGATGGCTTTAACCTTCTTTGGGCAGTGTGCCTAGGTAGTGAGCCTACTACTTTTATTGACTCCTAACATGGTTTGTCTCCTAACAGGGACTGTGTACTATAATGTTGTAATAAGCTCCTAACAGGGCTAAATCTTTTAACAGGGATATTATACTCTTAGTACATTATTTGTGGGTGCTAATTCCCACCGGGGTTTTACCTTTAACAATTTTTCCTCAAGAAAAAGCATTGTGTTATTGTGTTGGCATTTATTGTGTTATCATCTACATTATAGTTTTGGATTATAAAGTTTAAAGTTTAATAATCTATATCACAACGTATTCACCCCACCCCCCCCCCCCCCCCCCNTATTCCCCCCCCCCCCCCCCCCCCTCTCAGTTATCTTGTGGACTTTTACTCCTAACAAAGCCTTCATTGGTGAAAATGAAATCATTAATGACTTGTGTTGGAATTAATGCAAAGTGTGTACTGAGAGGGGAGGGGTGAATCAATACCTCTAAAAATTTTGTATCCTTTAATCAATTAACCTTTCTGTAATCAATTGTTTATCTAACCATCTGATCTATAGTATCTTGATGTGAGTTATATCAATTCATAAACATAACATACATGTGAACATTCATGAAAGTAATTGACACATAACACAAGATATGATATCACAAAAAAATCATGTTAGGAAATAAAAACTATGGTGGGGATGGCACCCACAAAATATTCACTATCTACAGATTGGAAGGGATTATTTAAGGCTTACAATTTGATCACTTCTGATGATCTACCCGGTTAAGAGTATCTGTGGAGACCTATTAAATTCTACTCAATTAAGAGCTTTAGCAACACTATTGAGTGTGCACTCAGCTAAGAGATTTATAGTTGGACTGTTAAATCCACCTTCCTTGAAAATATTTTTACACTTTGCTCCACTTGTTAGAATGATAGAAAATTACAATTTGACCTAGTATATGCAATCTCCTATTTTTGATACAGATCCATTTAAGTTTACATGAATAATATTATCACCTAATGTGTGTGAGGCCTCACCCCGACCCATCATAGCTCAGTTGATACACTTATTATGATACATTGATACACTTTTTTATTATCTTGAGAGAGACTCAAGATATTATGTTTATGATTATGATTATATTGTATGGATTACATTCTGATATGGATTAGACCTAGAACATGTGGTTGATTTTGATTATACATGTTTAGATAGGTGAATTGATGAGAAGATCGGATCATGATTGGACTTGATTATTTCATGGATGTTATGTCGTGATGATTATGGAATTATTATGTTTTAAACATTTATGTATGAAAATTGTAATTAGGAATTTAATTCTACTTATTGATTAATGTTGCTAAGTATGAATTGAATATGTATATTTCATGTGATTTTATTATCTTGGACTACTGATGCTAGATTTTAGTGTGCAGGAAAGAGAACCATGGAATCAGTCAGAGAATCAGTAACCAACCATATGTGCAATCTGTAAAGCCAAGGTTGAACCTAATGAAGAGGTTTGAACCTCGTTGTTAAGTGATTTTATTCATGACCGTAAAATTGTATGTATGTATTAGGTGTTTTCATTATGTAATTAGTGACATGTCAATGTTGTATTATGTCATTTTATAGTGTCACTTGACACTCGTTATGTGTTTATGTAATGAAATGTCTACTAAGGTTGGCAATGTAAACCTAAGCCTAACTGATTTATTAGGAACCTAATTAAACCCCTTGTTGGAGATACTTGCAAAGTTCCACCAATTTGATCATTTAGATTTAATTCTTTTCTAGCCACTTATAGAGGCCAAAAAGAGGTCCTAAGGGTCAAATTTAGCAAACTCCTAGTACCTTAGTGATAGGGGTATGGGTTAGGAATATTTTTAACACATCTAGAATCCCCCAGTGGCCTTGGTGACCTATTTTATGACCCATTTTTCACATGCTTTGAAAATGGAGTAAGTCCTGACCTTTTACCCAAACCTACACTCCTTTCCAATCTGGCATTTATGATAGGGGACAAGGAAAAGCCAAAGGACTGGAGGGTCAAATCTGAATTTAATGTTGGTGGGTGGGTAGAAGTTGGAGGTCTTTTTAGAGGCCATTAGTAGAGTTAGCGGGTGTTCACCCACTCTCTACTTATAGAGACATTAGGGTTTGTATGGAGAAAGCATAAGGGATTGGACTCTTCTTAAAATTCATTTGCCATAACACATTGTGAAGGTTGGTCTCTATTGCCATGAAAGTGCTTTGTTTTGTTGCAAGTAGATTTGCATGTTCTTTTCATTCTCTTGCATATGTGAAATGTATATGTATTATTCTTATGTAAAGGATGAGATTTTGGGTTTGAATTCTTGCTTATGGTTTTATCTTTGTTTTTGAATATGGGAGTTTTGTGAAGGGTGTGATGGCATTACTCACCCTTGGATAGGGAAGAAGTGGCCATGTATGGGGGAAGGGGTTAGTTGGATTCCATGATAGTGTAGAGTCTCTTCTCATGGAGAGAAGAGGGATAAAATGCAAGGTGTATGGGCCCTCTCATGCCATTGTATTTTGTCCTAATTTTGGGGGAGATAAGGAGAAGATTGGATAGAAAGATGTATGTAGTTTTAGCCTTGAAGAGGCATGTTATTTGTATGTATAATTTTGGCATTCTCCTACATGGAAATCTACCTTCACCCCTTGTTATGGGTTCATGGTGAATCCATTTGTGCAAAGCCTTGAGAGGGTGTTCTTTGTTGTTGTATTCATGTATGTGGATGTGTGATTGTTACCCATTGGCTACCGATTCTCCTAGCTCAGGGGTGGTCTCCTTGAGACCTAGGATGGGAGGTGAGCTTCCCATGGTTCTCATGTATTTTTAGGTTTTGAAGTCAAAATGATTGTGGAAAATCTTGAGAGAAATCTATATTTTGGTGTAGTTGTGTGAGAACAAATTTAATGTTGCATGGTTACTCCTTTTGTATTAAGATTCATTTCTTGTTGAGTGTTATAATGTTCCTATTGAAAGCTTTATCAAATATGATGTGAAGAGTTCTCATTCATTATGTAATAGTTTTCATAGCATATAAAATCTTGTGGATTTATGAATCTTGTAATCTCTATAATGTATTTGATTGTAAGTTTTCAAGTTAAAAACACTCCATTCTTCCTTTGGAAATCTAAATTCTATTTCAATAGGTTCAACACTCTACCTTAAAATTTTCATTGCAACCTCAATTCTTGAGAAGGAAAGATAAACTTGATAACATTAGTAAATCAACAAGTTAGTATATTGATGTACAAATCAACTAATACCAATATTCAATTTATATTTCACTTTGTGTATTGAAAAAATAAAATAAATCAAATGCATACAACTTACTACTCCAATAATAAAATCAATAATATCAATGCTAGAAGCTTAAACCAAAAAAATACCCATGACACTTTCCAGATTTTTAGAGCAAAAATGCTCTCTGGAATTTGTATGGGAAGGGAAATAATTCTCTTGCCACAGAGAATATTCCCTTCCCAAGATGTTTTTCCTAATAGGAGTTAGTATTCTAACTCCCTAACTTAACCCAGTTGTTAATTACTAAATACTAAATTAAAAAAAAATCATAACATAACTTGTATAATACTCCCCTTCCCATAAATGGGTGTAGGTTTGTAGTGGAAAGGGTCACATTAAATAACAAAAAAAAAGATATTAATAATGGGAAACAAGCCTTACCTTGACTTTCATCCTCATGGGTCCCACCCACATACTCCCTCCTTACCTTTCTTCCTCCATGTGTAGGATGTGGGGGATGACATAGTATTAAATCCTCTCCCCAAGTGAAGACTCTTCCTCATTCCATGCATACCTTGTTGTGACATGGGGATCATTGCATATCCTTAGGACAAGATAGCCTTCCCTCTCCATGCGAATTTTTCCTTGCCTTCATATGTTGACTTCACTTTAAATTTTCAGCACATTGGATGGAAAACCTTGAGGTGGGTCCCACCTCAACCTTGGAACATACGCTACCTTCTTTCAAAAAGCTCTCCTTGCTTAAAAACTTGCGCAAGCTTTGGATGGGTTGGGTTTTCCAACACCCCCACCCACTTGACAAGTGGGCCTTGGGGATAGGGGGGGGTGATGTGATAGTTTGGTAGGTAGGTAGGTTAGGATTAGTAGGGTTGTTTAGGTTAGTTGATTAGGATTAGTAGTTAATAGACTTTTTTTAACTTTAGATTTAATTAGTATGAAATAGGCTTTTTAGAATAATAGTCTATTTTTATCCAATGATTAACTATTCAAAATAGATCACTAATATTAGTAAGTTAGGTTAGTTTAAGATAGTTTAAGTTAGTTAAATAGATTTATCACTTTTTTGTTTTATTTTAAATTATGTAGCTCATTTTATAGATATACTTTTTATTTGATGGTGTAGTTTAATTAGTAGATTAATAGCTTTAGTTTTATGTAAAATATATATATTTGCTAATATGTTAATGGATTTATACTTTTATTAATTGCCTAGTTAGAGTAATAGTTTAGCAATTCACGTTATTAATTGAAATTGGTTAGCCTATTAGAGAAACATATTTATTTGATTAATTTAAAATGTATAGTTAGTTGTTAATTTAATTTTATTATGACAAATTGAAAAATGTTGCTCATATGTTCAAAAGGGTTATAGGTTAATTTAAATTCCTATTAGAGGTGAATTTAATTTGCTATTAGGGGATTAATGGACTATAGTTGCATGTGTATTTTTTTAAGGGAAGAATTTAATTAAAATTGATTTTAGTAGGATAAGAATTAGAGTAGATTTTGATTATTAGATTTTAATTAGTAGTTAATGTCGTAAGAGAATTGGTACTAGATTTAAATGGATTAAGTTGTAATCAAGGTTAAGAATTAAAGCAATTACTAGCTCAACCTAATTCAACATATGTTCTTAACAATTAATTATCATCACGATACTACTCGTAGTTAAACATAAAATCAGAGTTAATTCAAACTGACCCAAGTGTTCATATAACCTGTGTGACAAGTTGATGCTCCAACTCTGCATCTGTATGTGGTGTGACCCTAATTCAATCTATGAATATACCTTGCAACTCAAAGACTATCATCACCATGTTATCACCTTTCCTCAACACATCCATTGTTAGTTGTATGTACTTGTATTTTTTTTTAAAAAAATTGTCTGTGTTTTGCCCTAGTTTTGGGCATGACAATGTGATTGAATAATACCTCTGATCCTCGGTAGCCTCTGTCCTTGGTTCTTGCTAGCCAAATTCACCTTTTTTTGTTCTAGTTCTTGAAACTTTCAATCTGATCCATATATGTGCTTATAGGATTCATTCATCCTCTCTTCCATATTCACACATGTATAATGAATGATTGCATCATCTATTTATAATATGGATTGACATCATCAAGTTTCATGAAAAATATTGTTAACTCTAAGATCAGGTTTACAACTTTACCTTGATCTCCTAGTCTATGTATTTTAAATCAGTTAGACTGATTAAAGCACTTACATTCATGTTTCTTGTCCCTAAAGAAATGGTTTTAAAAAAAAATCAAGATTCTATAAATAGAATAAGACTATTTTATCTGATGTGGAAGTCAGATCCACTTTTTGTGAGCTGCAACTGACTTTCAGTTTCTGACAATTGGTTATGCTCTGAAATCATTTGACTGTCTTTCGGGTTCCTTGCTTGAACTATTCTCTTGGTTTTCTCCTTAACTGTCTCTTGGTTTGCACTATATCCTACACATCGGGTTCCTCTTTTTCCTTCCGACTTTGCATTTTTGGTGTACACACAAAGTAGTATCGTTAGTTCTCTTTGTACTTAGCCATTTTCGGTGATCTCTTGTACCTTTATTTTTGGTTTTCTCTTTGTCCTGTCTTTCAGTGTATGCTTACCAAAAGTGTTGTTTTCATACTAATGGAAAAATAATGTCATCAATCTCCCCCTTTGACATTAGTATCAAAAATTGATATGTGCAAAATACTAAAAAAATGTTAAGTATGTACATCATATATAATCCTTAGTCATTTCATGACTCCCCCTATGTATATGTTGATATATCTCCTTTTTCGGTAGTACTATATAGTCGCCTGCCTATTTGTACATATCATATCTTTCCCTCTGTAAAATACATATACATATCATTTTCCATCTGAATACATATCACTTTCCCCCTTTTTTGATATTAAAGGCAAAGGTCTATACCTTATAGCTTATCAAAAATGTGAGAGTGTGAATACTTCATGTCTTCCATCATTTTCTCCATTGTTCCTTCAAGTTCTCTAGAGCCATGTGCTTAAGTGTAATCTTGGAGTGCATATCGTAGATGTTGTCTACTACAGACATCTTGGGGGTTGCTATTAGTTGCCTTGCTAAAGTGATGTGTTGTTGAAGCAGTGTCAAATTTGGTAGAAGTTGAGCTTGGAGCTCGGTGACTTCTTCCCTAAAGTGTGTCTCTAATTCCCACAGTTCCTACCTTAACCTTTTTATTTCAATGATTTTCTCATTATGCAGCTTTAGTGCATTATCTTCATCAGTGGTTAAGCTGTTAGTATTGTTAGCTAGATTGGAATCTAACATTTCTATGTTGTCACTATTCTCTTTAGTGAACTTTTCTAGTGTGCTTAGTTTTTGAATCAATGAAATAGCTTCAATTATAACTGGATCTAATTCACTAATGAATTCTAAAATCTTTACCTTGTTGACTGCCACTTCTTGGTTGATGTTCTCAATAATTTTCTACTTGTACTTCTGTTATGCTCTCTCTTCAATTGCCTTCTCTGCTTCAATATTATGTGTTGTAATTGCTTCGGTGAGAGTGGCTAGTTGATCAAGAATTGGCTTATTTTGATCAATATCAACATCAAGTATAATTTGGTGCAATATGTCCCTTGTTGTTTCCAGTACCATGGAGTCTCTATTTTTTTACCTTAGCTTCTCCTGTAATGCCTTCCTCTGGTATATTTTACCATATTCTTTCAATACTTCATAATCAAGTGTAGTTGGGTCACATTTGGGTATCTCAATGATTTCATCTAAAGTGACTTCCAACTTATTCTTCTTAGATTTCTTCTTCTTCTTCTTTTGTGTCTCACTTGAATATAAAACCATAGCCATCTTCTCATCTTTGTCCGTTGTACTCAATGAAGTGATTTGTGGTGCTTCTTTTTGCTTCTTTGTTTTGGTGTTAGCTTGTCAGTTTTCTGTAGATGTCTCCACATTAACCTTTACATTGTCAGTAGCAACCTTTTTAGTTTCCTCAGGAGTGCCATATTTGGGTTTATCTCCTTCATCGGTGTCCTTATGCACTTCATCTAATTTTTTCTATGCATCCTTCTCTATTGTGTCTCCATCTACTTGCTTTGTATATCGTCATATAACCTTGTCAGTATCAGTTACTATGTGAGTGTCTCCGATGTTTTTCTGATCATCGGTGTTGTCTTTCTTTTCTTCTTCCCCTGCATCCTCAGAAATGCTTGAATCCTTTTTAGGTGAATTTTCTATTTCTTGTAGTATATTGATGGCGTGCATCAATATTGGCATGTTGCCTGGTATGTTCACCTATGCATTATCAATTCCAGTGTCCTGCTCATCGATTGTGTCCTTGGTAACATTGAAATCTTCATCCTTTCTTACTTCTTCTGCTGGATCATCGGATATGCCAATGATAGTATTATCCACAATGTTGTCCTTTGAGGTGTCAGGCCATGTTTCATCCGCAACATCAAAATTTTTGTTGTTGATTGTGTCTTTTTCTTCCTTTTCTAACTCAACTGATGTATCATCTTCTGCATCTTTGATTAATATCTATTCTTGAGTTTCCTTATCAACATCTTTCTGTTGTAGGTCTTTCTCGGGGCTTTCTTCCTTAGTAGGTCTATTGAGTATTTTACTCCATTTCTTGTGGCTTTCTTGTTCAATCTCTATAAGCCTCCCTTAAAGAAATTTATAGGCTCTCAAATTAGGTGAGAATTCCATTTTGTGGTTCTCCATCATCTCATCAATTTCTTCCTTCTTGGATTCAGAAGGCATGAGAGTAAAAAGTACTCTTTCTCTTATTTCCTTCTCATTCTTCAAGGCAAATGTCCATCTAGAGTATAGTCTGTCCAAGAGTTCTCTTGGTACATTATTTCCTTCAAATTGAATTGGTGCATATTTGAATTTATACTTCTTTGCTATGATAGCATCTTCAACTTTGTTTTGATCTGGATCTAGTTTCAACCATCTTCTAATCTTAGAATCTGTGATAGATCCTGAATTCGCAATAGATTTGTATACCTCATCAATGCTTTCTGGAGGTTTAACCTTTTTTGCCTCTACACCTTCATCTTGCTTGATGTCTTCAATGTCTTCTCTTAACCTTATCAGTTTCCTTATCCTTTGTTTTGGCCCTCGTTTCGGTGTGGTAGCTTTCCTCTTATATGTTTTGACTTTTCCTTTCTTCAAAGGTGAAGGACTTGAATCCTTAGATGTTTGGCTTCTTGTACTAGAAGCAGTTGTGGTTCTTGGCTTCTTGGTTGGTGGAGGATGTGGTGAATCTAACTCTATGGCCCCGAATTCATTCTTTTCTTCAACTTCTATGATAGGTAGTTGTCCTTCGGTCTCTTCCTCCTTTTCAGCTTCTTCCTTCTGTTCGGTTTCTTCCTTTATTACCGACAATATTTTCTTGAGGTTCTTAACCATTTTGTCCTTTTTTCTTGACAATTTTATTTACAACCAGGCCAGATTTGATTATTGATTTGGCCTCCTCATAAGTTCCAAACTTACGTTGTTTCTTATCTAATGGTTCATTTAACAAGGCATCGATTGCTTTAGATGTTTGATCAATATTTATCTCATATTCTAATGGTTGTAGCCATGTTGTCCTCAGTACAATGGGTTTGATATAAGTGTGGTCTGTATCAACCATGAAACATATTTCATCTTTAAACTTCTCAAAGAGTTTCTCAGGGATCCTTACCCTCTTTGCATTCGGTCTTTGAATACATTAAAGTATTCATCCATGACTATCTCAAAATTATCTCCTAGTGAGGTTATAAGCTCACTTATTTGCATGGTTCCCAGTTTTGTGCTATCCCATTTGGCATCTCCTACCGGTGGGAATGTCTCTTGAAACTAGAATAAAATGCACATAATAAGTGAGCCAAACTTACATGTGTTTGACTTTGCATTCCTTATAGTCTTTAAATTCTCTCCTAATCGGTTCAGTAAGTTTAGATAAGTCCAACTGAGTTCCCTTATTCATAATCTTGTAAGTTGTATCTACTGCATCGGATGCTATGTTGTTCATCCTGCTGGCTTGAAAGAATTTGTAGCCTAGAACACATACTTTGAATTTCATCTCATCATCAATAATGGTGGATAACTTTAATCCTCTATTGTCCCATTTGGCTCCTGTGATCTTTTTAGTCTCAGCCTTGGGTGGGTGCTTCAATGCTTTTACCTTTTTGGTTACAGGGTAATCGGTGACCACATGGATAACATCTTGGGTTATCATATACGGTTCATCCACCCATAGTTTTTGATTGTGCATTCGTCTTAGTACTATCTGAATCCACTCAGTTTTGAAGACCTTTAGGAATAACAGGGCATTAGTGAGCCCTTTCACCTCTATGTGTTTATGCTCATCTTTTAAGGTTACATCTTCATTGCATAGATTCTTATAAGCTTGTTCTACCTCTGAATCACCTATTTCTACAATCTTGCAGTGGATGAATGCTCATACGTCTTTGATGAGAAAAACCCTAGCTAGTATTTGTGAGAATTCTCCAGCATCATCGGGTTGTGAAGCAACCTTAGGGTGAATCTTGTAGTGTGGTTCCTCACATGAAGAATTCTTGATGAGCTTAAACTCATCCTTCTTGGTGTTCTTTGATTTCACGGTTCTTGAAGTTGTAGCTATTTTTTAGATTTAGGGCTTTCTAAGAAATGCATTAAATAGAGTTGTCAGTTATTGTAGAACTTAGTGTTTACACCAGTAGTGATTTGTGATCTACTTTGGAGTGTTGGTGGTTGAGTTGGTGTCTCTCTTTGATCTTGTCATTGTTTGCACAAAAATCGCTCTTGTCGCTCTGCTCTAGTCATGGTGAACAATGAGACCCTTTTGTCACCTTTTTATAGTCGTCTGACCTAAAAAGAAAGTCATTAATGCTTACCAACTCCTTGGTGTATGAAGATGGAGTTCATTGGTTAAGACATTAACTTCTCTCTTCAGTTACAACATGACATTTTGGGGTAGTTGTTCAACTCTTCACTTTTACCGATGGGTTTCGGTGTTGCAAACAACTTGTTCACTTTTCTTGGTTACCGAGCATCTTGGTTTACACTAGAAAATTTTATTTCTTATGTTAGCCAATGCTTCTCGGTAAGTGTAGGTAGTCTCAGCTTTGAGTGTATACTGACAAGTTTTGGTATGTATTCCTGATAGCATAGTTATCATAGATTTTAACAAGTAATACCATGATGCATCTTTACTTATGCTAATTTGGAATTTTATCAACATATTATGGAACTGATGTAAAATAATAAATTGGGGTAATGCAGTTCCATACTTACTTGTTCTGCTTAGGTGGTGCTGGTGATGTCACCAGATCCATTGAATGAGGTGTCACCATTTTCTTTTCTCGGTCCAGCTTCATCATTGTTTGAGGATTTTCTCCACATTTTGTCTCTATCTCTCCGGATGTCTTCAATGGTGTTTCCATTGGGATATGTGCTAGTTTTTTTCATTTGGTCTCTATAGTCTTTCTTGAGATGACCAACTTTATGATAGTGTAAGCATGCCATTCTGGGGTTAGTACACCCTCTAGACTTTCTAGTCCACTATCTCATAGAGTTTGCAGCAATGTGACCAAATCTTTCACATATTTTTTATTTTTTCCAAGTGTTGTTATCCCATACATACTGATTACTAACTCTTTTCGGTTGATAGGGAGTTTCTTGACCTTTAGGCTTTCATGCTTGCCTTTTCTTTTTCTAGCATTCAAGAGTTGTGTGCCCATTCATTTTACAAGTAGGATAGTATTTGTCCATGTAGGTTTCCTTTGTTGGTTGTTTCATTTTAGACTTACATTCATATGCTTTATGTCCTTTCTTGTTACATTTATAACAAAATCCTATGAATGAAGATGTAGATTTAGGAATACCTTTCATTTTTCCTCTGCATACATTTGATGTGTGGCCTTGCTTTCCATAGTGATTGCATGTCAGCTTTCTTGGTCTTGGATTTTCATAGACATTCTTTGGATCATCTTGATTTGATGATTCTCCATTCTTGATAAAACCTAGACCAGTGTTGTTGTTGACTCTTCATTGTCCTTCAAGAAAATCATCCATTCTTTTATTGCTTTCTTCAGCTTTCTTGATAATTTCAATATGTTGCTGCTGAATTGTTATTTCATGTTTCAAATTTTCATTTTCATCCCTTAGCTCACTGATAGCTTCTATTCTTTCAATGAGTTCAACATTTATTTTGTTTTCCTCTTGACTCATAAGAATAATCTGATTTGTAATCTCATGGTGATGCTCTGTGAGTCTTTGTAATTCAAACTCTTTTTCTTGTATCTTTTCTTTAATCTTTCTTCTATCATCAATAGCTACTATTCTTTCTTTCTCAGCTTGTCTATCATTGTTCATGACATCAATCATTCTTTCCATATGTGTCTCTTGATTGATTTGCAAAGATTTCACTTGTCCAGCCAGATGTTGATTGATTTCAGTTAGGCTTATGATGCTTTCTTCTGATGCATCTGATGCTTTGCTTGTAGTTGATCCTAAAGACTCAAATAAATCTGGTATCTCTTCCTCATGATAATCTATCTCATTACAGTGAGATGCCATAACCTTTCTTTCATCTAACAGTTGTCTCATATTGATTCTATCTTATTTATATTGCTCATAGAATATCTGAATTTCTAGCTTCTTATTTTCAATATTTTTATCAAGTTTGTACTTCTCCATTATATGATCTTTTCTCTTAAGCCTTTAAGCTTTTCCAAAGAAGAGACTTAGCTCTGATACTAATTTTTGGAATTAGTGGGAAGTGTGTACTGAGAAGGGAGGGGTGAATTAGTGTCTCTAAAAATTTTGTATCCTTTAATCAATTAACCTTTGTGTAATCAATTTTTTATCCAACCATCTGATCTATACTATCTTGATGTGAGTTATAACAATTCATAAACTTAACATACATGTGAACATTTATAGAAACATTCATGAAAGTAATTGACACATAACACAAGATATGATATTGTAGAAAACTCCTGTTAGGAAGTAAAAACTGCGGTGGGGATGGCACCCACAAAATCTTCACTATCTGCAAATTGGAAGGGGCCGGTTAAGGCTTACAATTTGATCACTTCTGATGATCTACCCGGTTAAGAGTATCTATGGAGACCTATTAAAGTCTACTCGGTTAAGAGCTTTAGCAACACTGATGAGTGTGCACTCGGTTAAGAGATTTATAGTTGGACTATTAAATCGACCTTCCTTGAAAGGATTTTTACACTTTTCTCCACTTGTTAGAATGATAGAAAATTACAATTTGACCTGGTATATGCATTCTCTTATTTTTGATATAGATCCATTTAATTTTACATGAATAATATTATCACCTAATGTGATTGAATAATACCTCTGATTCTCGGTAGCCTCTGTTCTTGGTTCTTGCTAAAAAAATTCACCTTTTTCTGTTCTGGTTCTTGAAACTTTCAATCTGATCCATAGATGTGCTCATAGGATTCATTCATCCTCTCTTCCATATCCACACATGTATAATGAATGATTGCATCATCTATTTATAAGATGGATTGGCATCATCAAGTTTTACGAAAAACAATGTTAACTCTAAGATTAGGTTTGCAACTTTACCTTGATCTCCTAGTCTATGTGTTTTAAATCAGTTAGACTGATTAAATAACTTACATTCATGTTTCTTGTCCCTAAAGAAATGGTTTTAAAAACAAATCAAGATTCTATAACTAAAATAAGACTATTTTATCTGACGTGAAAGTCAAATCCACTTTTTGCGGGCTGCAACTGACTTTCTATTTCTAACGGTCGGTTATGCTCTTAAATCAGTTGACTATCTTTCAGGTTCCTTGCTTGAACTATTCTCTCAATTTTCTCTTTAACTATCTCTTGGTTTGAACTATATCCTGCACGTCGGGTTCCTCTTTTTCCTTCTAACTTTGCCTTTTTGGTGTACACACAAAGTTGTGTCGTCGGTTCTCTTTGTACTTAGCCATTTTCGGTGATCTCTTGTATCATTATTTTCAATTTGTGCTTTGTCATGTATTTTGGTGTATGCTTACCGAAAGTGTTGTTTTCATACTAATGGAAAAATAATGTCATCAACTTATGCATTTGATAATCTTGTTTGTGTGGAGAGAATACTGAAGCAAGGTTTTTAGAACTACAACTTAAGCAATTGTGAATTCTTTGTAATCTGCAATAATTTGAGTTGGTGAAATATCCAATGATATTGTGCAATTAGGAGATGGTTTCATGCAGGAGCCATTAATGAGCTTCAATTCATAGTTTGGATAGATTTTCAGACCTAATTGAAGGACATTGCAGATTTATAAAAGATAAAAGTGTAAGAGTGATGGGACACAACTTTTGGAGTTTATCTTGGAGGTTCCTAAGACCGTTGTACACAAAAAACCAGGCATGTAGTGTATTTTATAGCATTGGCATGGGGTTTCATGGTAGGAATGTCTAGTATCTATGCTACCGTTTCATATTACATTGGACATCCAACCATTATAAAGGATTGTATACAAATTGTAGAGGATTTCCTATCAATTTCCAATTGGTGTGATTTTTGGGATAATGGAAAGGGTGTGTACTCAAAGGGGAGGGGTGAATCAATACCCTTAAAAAAATTTAATCAATTCTTTGTAACCACTGCTCTATATTAACCGACTGAGTAGATTACATACACCAAACATATAGTATCATTATTGAAATGTAAATGCATGTAAAATAAACAATACACATACATGAAATTAAGTACTCATGACACTAGTGTAACATCCCAAAATTGGCATCTTTCAACTCTAACCGATTTTGTTGCATTTGTCATTCTTCTAAATCATCAAAGTCCTATTGTACTAGGCAATTATGAGTTTTCACTGACTCTACTCGACCTAAGTGTCAAATGCAGAAAATCCTAAATCTGTATTAATCATACATCATATTTAATTCCTAAA
>MU225244.1:86358-145822 GCA_018584345.1 Thuja plicata
AGGCAACAGGTCGAATCACGCAGGTAGATAAGATGAATAATCTCATATTCAGTCTTGTGTGTACCTGGTGAAGAAGGACTATGTTGAAGTGTGTGGTTGATTAACAAGGCCAAAATTAACACATACAACTAGTACTTTGGTATCACAGAAAACCCCTATTAGAAGGTAAAACTATTGTAGGGATGAGACCCACAAAACTTCACTACTGTAGTAAATAAATTAGCATGTTAAAGCTTAGAAAGAATGATCACTTATGATGATCTTACCCTGTTAGGAGTAACAATGAGATTAATTAGATCTACCTCATGTGAGAATTTTGCAACACAAAGTATGTGTGCACTCGGTTAAGAGATTTACAATAAGATTTTTAAGTCTACTCTATTAAGAGATTTTGGGGGTCTATTATAATTGTTAAAGAGTAACAAAAATTTGATCTGAAACATATACAATCTCAATATTTCTGATACATATCCATTAAGTGCATACAAAACATATCACCTTAATGTGAATGATAATACCTTCTGCTCTGTTATGCTTGGTAGCCTTGCCTTAGTACTAAAAAATAATTTATGCAATGTATTCTATGTCCTTAAAATCCCTTGTCTAATCTCTGATGTCTGTAGTATGGAGGCTACTTGATCATTGCTTGATCAACATACAATACAAAATTTGACATCTATACATTTATATATCAAATGATATGACCTAATTAGGGCTTTACAATTACATCCCTACCCCAAGATCAATGGTGTACATAATTTAACTTGATCATCTAACATAGGAGATATAAACAATTAATGTTGTAAATCTGTAATTAAAGTTCTCCTCGATCGTGTAAACCGTTATCTAGGTTGGCAAAAAAAGTTGTTACATAGAATAATGTGCCAAAACAAACTTTTATGTGGCCTGTATTCCACTCATTTATTGTTGTCTCTCGGTGCCTGGTGTTGTCTGTGTATCTCAGTTATACTGCTTGTTCGGTTTATACTGTGTAGTTTGGTGTTGTCTACTGCTCGGTGTAGTCTTTCAGCTCAGGTATCACTATACTTGGTTAACTCTGGGTGTGATTAGTGCTCTTGGTTAACTTTGCACTTTGGTGAATATACCAACTGTCCTATTGTGACTTTGTTACCATCTGTCCATTATGTCTGATTGATAACTAATGACAACTTCAATGCGCAATTGGAGAAACATTCTCCCCCTTTGGCATTAGTATCAAAAACTTATTATTATTCATAATATTATACATAGTGACTCCCCCTAATTATAGTATCCCCCTGTACTATAGTAATATACATATGTTTCCCCCTTTTTTGAAAATAATGAAAAAAGTAATATAACTTACAGTTTGTCAAAAATATGAGGATGGGTGGTCTTGAGAGTTTCTAGTAGCTTCTCTCATTTCTCCTTTAAATTCTTGAGGGTTAATAGCTCTAATTTTAGCTAAGCATGCATATCATATATGTTGTCTATCACTAAAAATTCTGGGGTGGCAATCAGGTTCTTTGCCAATGTCACATGTTTTTTCACTATTACCAAATGCGGTAGTAACGTTCCATGTAGCTCTGTTACTTTTTCTCTGATTTTCTCTTCTTATTTATTTAGTTCTAGTCTCAATTGTTGGTTCAAAAGTACCTTGGTGTAATGCATCTGCAATGCATGTTGCTTGGTTGATAGAATGTTTGCACTATCTTTTAGATCTTGATCGATCTTCTATATTTGTTCATTCATCTCAGTAGTGAAGTGATCTAAAGTGCATAACTAATATAGAATTGTGATGGCTTCAGATATGATAGTTTATATTCCATTCACAAATTTAGATAGAGTTACCTTGTGTACTACCACTTCCTGGCTGATCTTCTCTATGACCTTGTATTGTATCTTCTTCTCAGCTCTTTCTTCCAATTTATGCTTGACATCAATGTCAGGTTTGTTAATGGCCTCGGTGAGAAGTGCAATTTGATAAATGATGGGGGTGGATTCAATGATAGAAAATTTAGGGACAACTTGCTAAAGAATCTCCTTGGCGGCTTCTAAGATTTGTGCATTCTTGTTTTCTTGTCTTAACTTGTCATGTGCTTCTTTCCTGGTGCATAATTTACCATATTTCTTCAATGTTTCTGGATCGAGTGTCCTTGGATCCCATGCTTGAATCTCTATGATTTCATCTAAAGTAACTTTGTTCTTGTTTCCTTTCTTCTTCTTCTTCTTCTTTCCTCGGACACTAGATGAAGGAGATAAAGTTAATGTTAATTGAGCCTTTTGCTTGGGTTTAGGCTTTGCTTTCTCGGTACTTGGTGTGATGACTTGGTGAGGTGATTCGGTAACTTAATTTGTATCGGTAGTAGAAGTATCTACTGCAGTATCTATGTTATCTGTATTACCTTCATCTTTTATTTCTACATCAGTTGTGCATCACCTTTTGTTGTTCCACCACTATGCTCTATTTGTGTACCTTGTGTTGGCAAGTGATTATTTTTGTATGATATCAGACACTTGTGGGTTTTCAATTATGGAAAAATATCTGGTATATTGATCGATTAGATCAAAGTACAGTTTAAAGATACAGCCTTCAAAATGATTAAGTATAGAAGCAGAAATACAGAGTATAACAACATTGTTTTGGGTATCAAAGATCAAGTATGATGATTTATGACTTGCGAGCTTAGTGGAAGATACTATGGAGTATGTGTGACCTCCACCTAAGATCTATTTAATTTTGGTGATGATTACAGTGAGTTAGAGAGATTTGAAGACGTGTGAAGACAATAGAACAATGTAACAAAGCAGTTGGACAGTAGCGATGATTTAAGGAGTATGTTGTGGACTCCTGGCAAGCTAAGTTGGATTATGATTTTGGATAACCTATATTTTGGTTATGTAAGAGTTCAGACTTTGTATTTTCTCTTTATATTATTTATTTTTGTATTGAGAGTCGAATATGTGATAATGATTAAGAGAGCTGACTTGATGTTGAGAAAGATATATATATATATATATATATATATGAAGACTTTTTGTAAAGTGAAGAAATAGATGAGAGAATATATATGTGTATGTACAAATGTGAATGGCATATGTGAGAACAGAGGTTGATAGAGATCATTGAAGAACTATGACTGTAACTATCTAAGCATTGAAGATCATTTTTTTTTCATTACTGAGAACACTTTGTAACAAAAGTTTTTGTTGTAAGAGTTGTAAGCTTAGTTATCCCCTAATAGGGTATTGTATACCTTTGACAAGGTTGTTATTCCTCTAAAAAGGAATTGTACTATGTAATATTCAGCTCCTAACAGGGATAGGTCTCCTAAAAGAAACATTATAATTTAGTGCATGCTTGTGGGTACCATACCCACCGGAGTTTTCCCTTGGCCAGGGTTTCCTCGACAAAAAATAATGGTGTTATGAGTTTTGTGTTATTTGTTTATGTTCTTTTCATTTCAGTAAGCTTATGGTTTATTTGGAATTGGTTTAAGTTTAGTTTAAAGTGTTTTAATACTAATTCACCCCCCTCTTAGTATTACTTAATCGTAACAATTGGTATCAGATCTTTTGGCCCTTGGAGAGAAATTATAACAGCTTAAGGAAGATCAGAATGGATTCCGAAAATCTACAAGAGAACTTTGAAGCAACACTTGAAGACCTTGATAAAGAAAAAACAAAAAATGGTGACTTGAGATTCAATTTAAGAAGAGCTGAGGGATTCAACAAGAAACTTAAGGATCATCTTGAACTTTCCATAAATCATAGACAAAATCTTATGATTCAGATAAAAGAGGATTCTGACAATGATAATTCAGATCAAATAAAGCAACTTGAACAAGAGAATGATACTTTGAAGCTTGAGAATGAAGCAATGGTTAAAGAGATTTAACAAGAAAATAATGCTAAGATCAAGATTGAAGAAGCTTTGAGAGATTCTATTACTTTGATGGGACTAATAAAGATTGACCTTGACCATTACAAGAACCAGTATCTAGAATCGGAGAGATATAATCAGATCATAAAGGGTGAACTTGTTGAGACAAAGAAACACATTGAGAAACTTCACATGAGCAGTGACTTGATCGATGAATAGAGAGATAGATAGAAACCTAAAAATGATATGAATAGTATTGGCTTCAATGAAGTTAAATGTTCTAAGAATCAAGAAGAAAAATCTGATGTGAAGATTGATGCAGAAAAACCTACTCTTGAAGAACCTAAAGAACATATCAGACCTTTCAGAGGTAGATATTTTGGATGTAACAAGTTTGGACACATGAAGAGAGATTTTTGAGGTAATACCCCTTTTATAAATTTTTCTATTTATTGTTTTAATTACATTGCATATGGGCACAAGAAAGAAGAATGCATAAAAACTTATCAAACTAGATACAGACAATGCAACAATAGAGGAGAATCAGTAGCTAAGGTAACATGTTACAAATGTAATAACCTTGGACACATTGCAAGGAATTTTAAATTACAATTTAATCAGAATAGAAAACCTCATATATGTTGCAAGTGTAACAATCTAGGTCATATAGCAAAGTTTTGCAGGTATGATAGAGTAAATAATAGAAGAGCACCACCTCATATGGATACAAAGAAGAATGACAGTGATGCTAGTAAAAGTATGACAGAATACAAGAGTGATTTTGACAATTGTTTAAGAAAATAAGAAGATAAAAACAGTGGTAAGGTATGAAGAGTCAAAGACTCTAAAGATATATTGGTTTAGGAAGAGATAGTAGATGCTACTGGATCTTTTCTTGATGCTAGCAAAGAAGAATCAACCTTATTGACCAAGTATGGCCTTAGGGGGAGCATTGGATGAGAACAATAGAATATATCCATCCCCTGATTATGTGGAATAAGATCTAGTGAGATTAGGTATGATATTTGCAGATATCATGGAACTTATATCTAAAAGTGCAACATCCGATAATGCATATTCTATGATCGCGAGATTTGTGATTGACTGGACAGTATTGGGTAATGTGCATTTTACACTTAATGATGTATAAAGCACATTATGATTACCTATTTATTTACCATTTGACGAGAAATGACCTAAGGAGATCAGAGAGCATAGAGAATCATACTATCTAGCAACTACATTGCATGATCGATCGAAGCAGAAACTCAGAATTCAGCATGTTAAAGGTATTTACATCATCTACTCATACATAAGCTATGGATGCACCTTTGATTTATGATGTTGTAGATCGACCTAGATACAATTTTAAGAAAAATTCATTCAAGTCTTGTGAAGACAACCCTGAAGGAGCATTTTCCCAGACACCGCACGACATTTTGAATGTAGAGGATATTAGGGCATACATTCATTGCAAGTATGATATACTGGGTGTTGATGAAATTTCTACTGAAATGGAATACATGACTGATAATGGAAAAATGAGGGATGAATTCAAACACATTGACAACCTGAGCATCATGAAGATGTTGGATTTGTATGAATTTAGCGAAGATGAATGGTTCAAAATATTACTAAGCAGAGTTCATGATCAATTCATCTGGATAGGAGAGAAACCTATAAAGATATGTAGTCAATTGATTCATGAGATAAATGGGTTAGACAACACTAGAGCTATCCCCATGGCTGAGAAGAACATAAAGAAATAGGTCAAAACCCTAACGCATTCAAAATGCGATAGGTGAGCTATGACATTGAATGATATTTTCTTACAAGATATCAGATTGATTGCGATGATACTTGGATACAAATTCTATTACAGTATTAGACCTAATTTAGTATCTGCAGGTGTTATCATGATGGTCTATAGGATGGTGAAGGAAAACACTACTTATAACCTATGTAAGGTTCTGGCACAACATTTTTTGGATAATGTTAAACTAATCAAGAAGGATAAATATAAAACCTTTCAATTTGGCTCACTCTTAATGCATATGTATATCCACATTGAGCACAAGTTTCTAGGAATGCACCCTAGTGGATGGAGAAAAGGGGAACCTACTGGTATTCAGATTTCTGAGAGCTACAGAAGAAAAAATAGCACATGGGTTGATGGTGAACTATTTGGCATGATCAAGATTCATCAGAGGAAAATGAAGGAAAGAGTCAGAATTATTGAAGAGTTAGTTGAAAAATACAAGGATACAATTTTTTTTATGGTTGAAACTGATTGTGTATGTTTTGAGGTAGTTATACCTAGGAAGAAATGGTGTTACCCTATGGGATATGAAATTAGTTCAGAAGTCTTAACTATGTAGATTGAACATGTGTTGCCATCTAAAGTAGATACATCTAAGGAGATATGGGGCACCTATGAAGAAAAATCAGCTAAATTCATATAAGAGAAGACCAGAGGCATGAGGAAAATAAAAGTAGATAACATTTTTTATGATTGTGGAATTAAGGCAGGTTTGACTAAAGAAGAGTTGAGAGAAGTAAAGAAGAAGATAGCAGAGCGATCTTCTGGGTTGGAAAGTACTGCTACTGCAACCCTTCCACCTCCTAAATTTTTGCTGGTAGCTAGTCTACCTTTTACAATTTTTGATGTAACCACCCCTTCACCACCATAGAAGACATCATAGAAGAGATAGTAAAGATTTTTCCTCGAGTAAACACTATATCCACTAAACTAGATTCACCCCCTAAGGAACAGAGGACTAAAGGAGAAGATAAGAAAGCCAAAAAAGAGAACACTAGTGACAAACAAGTATGGAAGCCAGACTTGAAGATGATTGAGAAGAGATCTATTGATAAAGGGAAGCTTGTTTTATTGAACAAGTACTATGACACGTGTGAGGAATCTGATAAAATTAAGATTGAAGACATTGTGGTAAATCATTTACTTATTTTCAAGAAGAATCTACTATAGTTAGAGGAAATTATACCTAAGGAACTATATGGTAGATTGGAAATAAGGAAACATTTTGCACACATTGAAGATGAGGCTATTAGGAATCAAGCTATTGAAAATATATTACCAGTAGTTTCTATATAAGAAAGAGAAAGAATATTTGGTGAACTGAAACCCTTATTGAGAACTAAGGAAAGATTGGTGAAAATTATGGGAAGAAAGTATGAAGAAGTCTTAGAGGAGACTCAAAAGGAATTAGATTAGATACTAATGAGAAATATTCCTGAGAAGACTCCACTTCCTAAAACTACTATGCCTACACCTATAGGAATTGGTGAATGTTCTAAGATAGTTGAGGTGAATGTCGAGAAGAGAAAAGATATCATGCAACCAGATTTCTATGTTTTTGGTGTTCCTATGACCCTTGACACTTGTTAGAAATATTAAGAAAACAAATAGAGATAAGGAAACATGAAATAATCCGAGAGATATTTTCAAGAATAGTTTTACCGTAACCAATTTAAAGAATGTCGATTCAAGAAGTTTCACAAAAAGTACCAAGAAGCTCAAGATCAACACCAAGACAATGTTTTTGAAAGAGGGAAACTAAGAAAACCCCCTTGTGCATAAATATGAATGAGGAAAGAAGCAGAGAGAGAGAGAGAGAGAGAGAGAGAGAGCTCATTACAATATTGCAAAAATGAGAATGAGAGAAGAGAGAAGAAATCCAACTTGTGAGAACCAACTTAGAACCCCTATGAGAACACTTTAAAACCCTTATGAGAACCCTAAGAAAGTGTGTGAGAAGCATTTCTTAAGTAGATATGAGTGGAGGAGTTTGCATGTAACTCCCATACTCTATGAGTGCCACATTCACATTAGGTGTGTGCCATTTGTAGGAATCCTCTTAAGGAGGAATATCTAATTTCCTTATTAAATGAATTACAAATATGAGACATGACCTTGGTTTATCCTTTAATATAAAATACCAAGGAAATATTATAATTCTAATATCCCCCTTTAATCTTTACTTGGGGAGATTAGATCAATATGTATCAAACCCAAATATTTACAATGATTTTGAGATCTCACTTTAGAATGAGTCTTCATTTAGGTATTGGCAACTGGATCATTTTGCTTGTAATAGAGGAGGGACTCATGTGTCGCTTCAACATGTTCTTTTCTAAAGTGATTCTGGAGTGATATGTGCTTGGAGCTTGAATAGTACATAGGATACATTGCTACGGAAATAACACTTTGATTATAACAATATAAAGGTTTAGATGCTTGTGGAGGGTGGCCCAAATCTTCAAGTGACCATTGAGATTATTGAGATTCATTTGTACTTTCGGTATATTCATTTCCAGTAAAAAGTAGAGGTGGGGATTTATCAACACCGGAGCCTGCAATAAGGCAATAACCACTAGTAGAGATCCCATCATTGGGATCTCCTAGTGCCGAATTAGTAACACTTTGGAAAGTAAAATCATATTGTGAAACATAAAATAAAGTAGGTATGTAATCTGGAACACAATCATCACTTTCAGAAAATAAATTTGTATTGTAACCATAATTATATGAAAAATCAAGAGTATAATTGACCTCCACAAAAATCATAGGATTAGTACTCAATTCAGAGAATTCATGAAGTTCACCTTGATCAATAGAAACATTTCTACTAGGAGATTCAAAATAAGGTAAAGTGACATTAAGAAAGGTAGAGATAATATCCTCGTCGTGATCTAAAATATTAGCAAAAGAGGAATATTCAGAATGAGGACGAGACATAATTAAATACACAAAATAATCAGATTAAGTCCAACGGAGTGAAATACAATTAAGATATTATGCTAAGGAGCATGAAAAATAAATTTAATGTAAATAGTAAATGGATAAATTGCACAAATTTTTAAAAGTTTAAAAAGTTTAAATTTTTTGTTACATAGGTGAAACAAATTTTTATTGCAATAAAATAATGAATTAGTAGTTGAATTAAGTTTATATGGATAAAATTAAAGTGGGTTTAAAATGATATTACAAAATATTAAGTGAAAGGTTTTGTACAATCATTTAAAAATTTTATGTTTAAAAAAAATTAAATTAATTTGAAAAGTTAAACTTAGAGAATTAAAATGATTAAACAAGTATGAATAAGAATTGATAATAAAAGAACAAGAATCTAAAGATAAATCGATAATCAATAGTGAACCCTGCAAAGCAAATAATGAGTATCCTACAAAAAAACTTTATAAGATGATTAACCTGCAACTTTTTTTTAAAAATGGAAGAACCTGCAACAAAAAATAATTATCCTGAACAAACAATGATAACCTACAAAAAAGAGAATAACCTGCAATGCTTAAAAGGACCAATTTAAAAAATAAATGAGGAAGATGTTTTCATATGTGGAAGAGTGTTGCGCATGTAGACAGCAACTAGCTTCCTCCAAAGGTAAAAATATGCTAAGTGAAGGAGGCATGCAATAGAAATAAGCATAGTAAGAAGAGAGAAGATAAGTGGTTTAAATGAAGAGATAATGATAGAGGAACAGTGCCAAAGGAGACCTCACCACATGGTGGTTGAGCTAAACGCACATATATAATGGATATATCCTCCTTGGGAGAGTTGTGAAGGAAATAGGTGAATCTTGCAATTCAGCAAAAGTGATATGAAATGCAGTGCAAGAAGAGATGGGTGGGTTGTCAGAAGGCATGGAGACAAGCGCATGGAGGGAGAAATGGTACGTAGCTAGGCTTTAAAGCATGAGGAGTGAAGGATTTGCGCATGGGAGAAGGAGAGTTTAGTGCATGGAAGAAGGTAAGCAGCATGGGAGATGGTAAGCAGCAAGGAGTGCTAGAGAGATGAAGGAGTAAGGCAGCGAGGGAGAATGAGAGAGTAGCTAAGGAACTACTCTTGGGAAGGGAGAGATACAGAAAAGATGCAAAGAGTAAAGCAACAATAAAAGGTGTAGGGAGAGAAGACAAAAGGCTACACAGAGAGATATATATAAAGAAGGTTACCTGCAGATATTTTAAAAAAAAAAATATTATTACATGATGAATATTATATTGCTAATAACAAAATCCTTGAAATAGTTCAACAATGTTTGTTGAGCGATTAATAAAGTTGAAATGCCTACAACCAAACAGAGATATGAAAAACAATCAAAAAAGATATAACCTACAGAGATATAATATCAGAGAAGCATTAACCTGTGTTAGAATAATTAAGAGGGGGGGTGAATCAGTGGCCTCAAAAATATTCCAATAAATCAACCCAAAAAATTAGTACCACAATATTAAGCCTCTATTTATCTTCAGTCCTACAAGATGAATGCCTTCAAACAATCTTAACAAATAACTACTGCTCGGAGTTCACTGTTAAAACTTATTCTTACTGTTTACCAATTAGCAGTCTTTCATTTACGAAAAATAGTAAATTTCTTAGTGTATACCGATCAATCTAGATTAGCTATGTGTAATGCAAAACAATAAAGTAATGACTCATAAACACATTGACACATGGATTTTTAACGTGGAAACCCTATTAAGGGAAAAAACACTTGGGACCAGTAACCCAAAATTTTCACTCTTCTGAAGTGAGCTCAGTGAAGAGCCAGCCATGTTAAAGGTTACAAACACACTGTTAGGCGTGACCTTGTTAGAGGATTTAAATAGAATAGTTTATCACTTGATATCATGCATCTATATGCTACCTTCTATGACTAAACCCTAGTTTTTCAAATGGTATCTGGCATCTCATGCTATCTTCATGATCAAACTTTTTGATACTCCTTGGGATGTATCTCAATATAGAAAGGATTGTTAAGTCCTACTCGGTTAAGAGAATTTATGATTCAATGGTTAAACTAAAACAAGAAATGATCTATTCACACATACAACTTAGACTTGCAGATTTTTAGATCTATTATAAGCTCATAATACCTTTCTGATCAATGTATCTTTTCAATACCTTTGCTCCACTTCTTTTTGCTTGGTGATGTTGTGCTTCTCTGTTGCTCGGTGTCCACAAAAATCCTTAGCTCTTTCTCAGCTTGATTGATCAGGACTATATGAAGTTGTTCTTCATTAGTTTCTCTTCAGTATCCTTCTTCTCTATTCACTCCCCTAATTCATAATGAATTAGATTGTCTCTTTATAGACATGATATCATTGTTTCTAAGTTCTTGACTTTCTTGTTCTTGGTGTGATCCATAATCTTAGCCAATCTTGATTTAAAGCTTTACTTCAATTTTATGCTGTAGAATTCTCCTTAACAACTGGATAAAACATCTTTAAATCTTTTACTTATCTCTAGCTTTACCTTGTCGATGAAAACAAAGTTAACAACCAGTTAACTCTATCTTTATCTCTTGCTAGCTAAGTATTTTGTCATTTCTGAACTCCAGTTCTTTTTGGTGTTTAACTCTTTGATAGCTTCAGTCAAAACTTCAATTCTCCTCGAGAATCTCCATCAAGGTTGTCTATCTGTCGGGGTTGTGTGTCTATCGAGCATCACTATGAAGTTTTTCTCATCGATTATGCTTGTAATTCTACTTGTCGGTAATGCTTGTCGGGTTTCTTCTTGGGCAACACTGTGACTTTACTTTCAGGTTTCTCTATCCGTCGAGGTGCACTGCCCATCGATGTTTGTAGTCACTTAGTGAATGTTGATCTTTTATGCATTACTAAAAGCATAATCTTTATCTCTCTGATTCTCTAAATTCTTTGAAACTTTGTACATAACCAATCAAATTATATCAAGTTGACATCAATGAAAATACAATCCATTAACTTATTTAATTTCTTGCATTATCTTTCTATATTTTGGTGATCAACTTAACATCTTCAAACATTCAATTAGTTATATGTCATCAAACTCTCCCTTTGGCATTGATGGCAACACACTACATTATCACACTATATTATTACTAATACAATATGAAATATATCAAGTGTATTTCATCAATCTCTCCCTTTAGCATTGATGGCAACACACTACATTATCACACTATATTATTAATAATACAATATGAAATATATCAAGTGTATTTTATCAATCTCTCCTATATCTTTTGTTTTATAACTAATACAAATGTCTGGCTCTCGGTAAGCTCATATAGCTTAGATTTGTTTCTTGCAGAGTGTCTTTCTTCAATCTTTAATCCCTTTACTGGATAGATGTAATAGCTTTTGATTATGTTTCTAATATGTGCTCTGTCTTGAATGTTCCTCTCCTTGATCATCTCTTTTTCCTTTGACAGTAATCTCTCCCTTAGTATGTATTCTCTCCCTCATGTTACTTCTCTCCATTTGATGGATATTTCATATGTAATCTCTCTCTTTGGATAATGATTAACTCTCCCTTTGAATTATTACGAACTTCTCTCCATGGATAATGAGTGGATAATGATATAATCTCTCCCTTTGACAACAATTCCAAAATAGAATTTGATTATGCCAAAGTTATATCCTTTCACCTTTTTATAATATACTCTTTGAATTTCCATATCCATCAGAAATAAAGCTCTGTATTAGCCAAAATTATCTCTGGTGTTCGGTGTAGATTTTTACCTTGTTGTGTATAGATGTATCTTTGCATTCCATCTCTGTGCTTGCATCAACATAAATGATCTTCTGAGTATGTGTATAGGCTGATGTAATCTCCTAGTCATCTTACTGACCGATAGACAAGGGTTGGACCCCTAGTCTCTGTCTTAGGTACTCAAATGTATCTTTCAGTAATCGCTTGGTAAATATGTCAGCTAATTTTTCCTTGGATTGAACATATTCTAGTATCACTTCTTTTTCTTGCTCTTGTTCTCTTAAGTAGTGATACTTGATTGCAATATGCTTAGTCTTAGCATGCATGACTGGATTATTTGATATGTTTATTGCACTTTTATTATCGTAATAGATAATCACTGGTTCAAGAATCTTCATATTCATACCTTCCAACAACTGTTTGATCCATGCAATATTTGAGCAGTTTGCAGCAGAAGCCACATATTCTGCTTCTGCAATAGACTGCGAGATGCATCCTTGCTTCTTGTTGATCCATGTGACAAGTCTATCACACATGAAGAATACTCCTCCATTTGTGTTCTTTCGGTCATCTATGTTTTCAGCCCAATCAACATCTGTATAGACTTGAAGCTCAAATTTTCCTTCTCTTTTATACCATAATCCATAGTCCTCGATGTTCTTTAGATATCTCATAATTCTCTTGACATCAGTCATATGTGATTCTTTGGGATGAGCAGAGAATCTTGCAACTATTCCAACTGCATGTGCTATATCTGGTCTAGTATGAACAACATACATTAGGTTGCCAATATTTGATCTATATAAGGTTTGATTTACCTCATTTGATTTGTCTTCCTTTGTTAGCTTACATCCGGTTTCCATAGGTGTCCTAACTGGTTTGGAATCTTCCATCTTGAATATCTTCAACACTTCCTTGATGTATTTGGACTGAGTGATATATATGCTTGCACCTTGTTGTAGAATTTGTAGACCAAGAAATAATTTGATCTCCCTAAACATAGACATTTCAAAATATTTTCTCATTTCATTATCAAAGGATTTACATAACATTTCATTACCCCCAAATATGATATCATCAACAAATATTCTAGCAATCAGAATATTACCATCGGTATCTTCTTTTAAGTACATATTGCTATTTTCACTTGATCTTACAAATTCAATGCTTATGAGATAGGAGTGAAGTCTTTCATACCAGGATCTAGGTGCTTGTTTCAATCCATACAAGGCTTTATGTAGTCTACATACCATGTTTCTCTTGTCTGGATCAACAAACCCCTTTGGTTTTTCAATGTATACCACTTCTTCCAGTATTCCATTTAGGAATGCAGATTTGACATCTATCTGGTATACCTTGAATCCTTTGGATGTAGCATAAGAAAGTAAGATTCTAACTCCTTCTATTCTAGCAAGGGTATCAGGGTTTCACCATAATCAATACCTTCCTCTTGTGCATACCCTTTGCATACTAATATTGCTTTGTTTCTTGTGACTTCACCATTCTCATTCAGCTTGTTTCTAAATATCCATTTGGTACGATGACATTCTTTTCATATGGTCTCGATACTAATGTCCATATACTATTCTTCTCAATTTTTTCTATCTCTTCATTCATAGCATTGACCCATTTTTCATTTTCAAGAGCAGTATTAAAAGATTTAGGCTCAAAATCACAAATTAAACATCTAGTGTTTAGTGACTTACTTCTTGTTCTCATTCTAGCCTTCTTGTCTCCTATGATCTGATTCTGTGGATGATGTCTTCTGACATTCTTGGAAATTTTTAGTTCAGCTCTGTGTCCATCATTCTGATCATCATCTTTTCCTTCATTCTGATCTCCATCACTCGGAACATCATTTTGAGGATTTTCTTGATTTTTGGTAATTGCAGCCTAATGCTCGGGTGCAATGTTTTGTTACTCGGGAGAGATACACTGTTTCTCAGGTAGAGTGTTACGTTCTTTATTGTAAACAAAAATTTTGTATTCTTTTGGTTCTTTTCTTCTTTCCTTATCATTCTTCTTAGCAAATTCATCTATTCTTACATTTGCACTTTCAATGATCTTGTTAGAGGACTTGTTAAGACATCTATAACCCTTGCTTTTGGTGGAATACCCTAGAAAGATACCTTCTTCACTTTTGGAGTCAAGCTTTCCATTTCTATCATCTTTGAAAATATAACATTGACTATCAAAAATTCTAAAGCAACTTACATTGGGTGTGTAACCATACCAAAGCTCATAGGGTGTCTTCTTTGTGTCCTTCTTCAATTGTACTCTATTCAATGTGTAGACAACAATACTGACAGCTTCCCTCTAGAAATTTTGAGTGATTCTTTTCTCTATCATCAGTGTTCTTGCACATTCAACAATTGATTTGTTTCTCCTTTCAGCAATTCCATTTTGTTATGGTATTCTTGGTGCAGAAACTTGTCTTTTAATTTCATGCGCATTGCAATAGTTAGTGAATTCATCTGAAATAAATTCCCCTCCTCTATCTGATCTTAATCATTTCAATTCCTTACCACTTTGTTTTTCTACCATAGCCTTATACCATTTAAACATCTTGAATGCTTATGATTTATCTTTTAAGAACATAATTGTCATCATTCTAGAATAGTCATCTACAAAGAGAATGAAATACCTATCACCATAGTAACTCTTTGTCCTCATAGGTCCACATAAACTAGTATGGACTAATTCTAGAATTGCATTAGATGTATGAGCTTTACTCTTGAAACTAGACTTCTTCATCTTACCTTTTTGACAATTTTTGTACATGATATGCTCGGGCTTTGACATGCTCGGTAAGCCTCTTACTTTTCTTGTGTTGCTTATCTTTATCATGTTGTTAAAATTCACATGGCATAGTATTTTATGCCACAACCATATGTCTTCATTTCTATCCATTAAAAAAGTGGTGTTAATGTCATCAAGATAGAAAAGGTTACATTTTGTCTGTTCACCAGTTCCGATCAACCTTCTTGATTCATTAAATATCTTTACCTTTTTATTCTCAAATTCCACTCAGTGACCTGTGTTATTCAGATGTGAAACACTCAATAGATTATAATTCAGTCCTTTTACCCAGTAAGCATTTTCACATTTGATCAGGTTATTCAACATTATGTTTCCTTTACCTTCAACTGGACAAGGTGTGTCATTAACTATTCTTAGTGATCTACCATTATAGTATTTAAAAGTTTCAAACTTTTTTTTATCACCGGTCATGTGGTGAGTGCAGCCACTATCTATAATCCAGACATAATTCTTACTAACCTTAGATATGAGTGTAGTCTCTACATAACTTTCTTCTTCTTCGTCTGAATCATCCTTCATAGCTACAAATACCATCTCAATGTCTTCATCAGATTCGGTGTCAGTGTCTCCAGCTCTGTTCTTAGCTAGGTAACAAGCTTTCTTCCCTTTTTCCTTGTAGTCTTGGGTATCTCTTCTGTCAGATTGTCAATTGCTTTGGTAATCTCTGTTATCACCTTGGTCAAACTTCTTTTCATATGTTCTGTCATTACTTCTATCATCTTTTCTTATGTTAGGACATCTTGCAGCAAAGTGTCCAACCTCTTTATAATTAAAACATACAAGTGGTAATTTACCTTTGTATCTAGCTTTTCCTCTCTCCAGTATTCTTTCCATTAGTGCTTCAATCTCATCAAGTCCTTGGTCATCACTATCACTTTCACTATCATTTCTAATATTATGTCTATGACTTGACTTACTTATTTTAAAAGAATATTTGAATGCAGACTCTATAGATAGGAAGACAATAATATCTAAGTTATTCATTTCAAATGAAATCAGTCTACCAATCAGACTATCTAGAGTAACATAATTGTTTGCAGTTGCTCTCATTTCTTGTATAGAAGATACTCTAATAACATATACATGCAGTAAGGTTCCTAGGATTTTACTTACCATTGTCTCTTCTTCAAGTACATCTCCAACTCCTCGGATAACATTGACTACCTCTTTGATTCTGCAGCTATACTGAGTGATATTTTCTCCTTCTTTCATCCTTAGGCCATCAAACCTCCCTCTTAGGCTTTCTGCCTTGGCTCTTAGTACATTAGCATCTCCTCCATGTACCAGCTTCAATTTATCCCACATTTTCTTTGTAGAGGTGCAGGTTTTGACATCTTTGAAAACTCAGCATCAGAGAGTGAGGAAGCAATTTCTATCATCATACAATTATGCTTATGCTTTTCTCTCAATTGCTCAAGTGTGTGAGGTCCTCTAGGAAACACATATTCAATATCAAGGTGTTGAGTAACATCATTACCAATACGTGATAGGTGGAGTCTTATTCTGCTTTGCCATAATGCAAATTTGTCTTTACTCAACTTGGGCACATCTCATTTTTTCATCTTGTGATATTTTTCTTGATCTGTTAAACTCCCTTTCTAAGCACACAAGCTCTGATACCAATTTTTAGAATAACTGAGAGGGGGGTGAATCAGTGGCCTCAAAAATATTCTAATAAATCAACCCAAAAACTTAGTACCACAATACTAAGCCTCTAGTTATCTTCAGTCCTACAAGATGAATTTCTTCAAACAATCTTAACAAATAACTACTGCTCGGAGTTCACTGTTAAAACTTATTCTTACTGTTTATCGATTAGCAGTCTTTTATTTACAAAAAAAAAAGTAAATTGCTTAGTGTATACCGATCAATCCAGATTAGGTATGTGTAATGCAAAACACTAAAGTAATGACTCATAAACACATTGACACATGGATTTTTAATGTGGAAACCCTGTTAAGGGAAAAAACACTTGGGAATGGTAACCCAAAATTTTCACTCTTCTGAAGTGAGCTTAATGAAGAGCCAACCTTGTTAAAGGTTACAAACACACTGTTAGATGTGACCTTGTTAGAGGATTTCAATAGAATAGTTTGTCACTTGATATCGGGCATCTCTATGCTACCTTGTATGACTAAACCATGGTTTGTCAAATGGTATCTAGCATCTCATTCTATCTTCATGATCAAACTTTTTGATACTCCTTGGGATGTATCTCAATATAGAAAGGATTGTTAAGTCCTGCTCGGTTAAGAGACTTTCTGATCTAATGGTTAAACTGAAATAGTAAATGATCTATTCACACATATAACTTAGACTTGTATATTTTCAGATCTATTGTAAGCTCATAGTACCTTTCTGATCAATATATCTTTTTAATACCCTTGCTCCACTTCTTTCTTATCGGTGATGTTGCGCTTCTCTTTTGCTCGGTATCTGCAAAAATCTTTAGCTCTTTCCTCAGCTTGATTGATCAGGACTATATGAAGGTGTTCTTCATTAGTTTCTCTTCAACATCCTTCTTCTCTATTCACTCCCCTAATTCATAATGAATTAGATTGTCTCTTTATAGACACGATATCATCATTTTTAAGTTCTTGACTTTCTTATTCTTGGTGTGATCCACAATCTTATCCAATCTTGATTTAAATCTTTACTTCATTTTTATCCCGTAGATTTCTCCTTGACAACTGGATAAAACAACTTTAAATATTTTACTTATCTTTGGCTTTATCTTGTCTATGAAAACAATTTTAACAACCAGTGAACTCTATCTTTAGCTCTTGCCAACTAAGTATTTTGTCATTTCTGAACTTCAGTTCTTTTCGGTGTTTAACTCTTTGATAGCTTCGGTCAACACTTTAGTTCTCCTCGAGCATCTTCGTCGGGGTTGTCTGTCCATCGGGCATCACAATGAAGTTCTTCTTGTTGGTTATGCTTGTGATTCTTCTCATCAATAATGCTTGTCAAGTTTCTTGCTCGGGCAACACTGTGACTTTACTTTCTGATTTCTCTATCCGTCGGGGTGCACTGCCCGTTGGTGTTTGTAGTCACTTAGTGAATGTTGATCTTTTTATGCATTACTGAAAGCATAATATTTATCTCTCTCATCCTCTGAAGTCTTTGAAACTTTGTATATAACCAATAAGATTTTATCAAGTTGACATCAATGACAATATAATCCATTAACTTATTTAATGTCTTGCATTATCTTTCTGTATTTTGGTGATCAACTTAACATCTTCAAACATTCAATTAGTTATATGTCATCAACCTGCAGAGAAATGTTAGATAAAGATTTATATTAAATATAAAAAAGATGATAATAAAAAATAGAGATATAACAAAGACTATTAAAGAGAAAATAGAGATGTAGAATTGGAAACTACAGAAACAATTAGAGCTGGAAAATACACGTTAGAATTAGATATAAATATCAATTTAAAGATAAAAGATAGAATATGCAAACTAAAAATCCCTTGTGTTTTCCCGATAGAGGGTATAGATAGATCTGGAAAAAACTATAGACTAGATAAACAATAAAAACTGGGTTTGGCGGTGAACCGGCCAAACCCAAAAAAACATTCAAAAAATCTGCAACAAAAGTTAGATCGAGAAATCCTACAAACACTCAAAGAAGGATTATTAGCTCTGATACAATGTTAGAAATATTAAGAAAACAAATAGAGATATGGAAACAGGAAAGAATCCAAGAGAGAGTTGCAAGAAGAATTTTACCATAACCAATTTAAAGAATGGTGATTCAAGAACTTTCACCAAAAGCACCAATATGCTCAAGATCAACACCGAGACAATGTTTTTGAAAGGGGAAAACTAATAAAACCCCCTTGTGCATAAATATGAATGAGGCAAGAATCCTAGAAAGAGAGAGAGAGAGAGAGAGAGAGAGAGAGAGAGAGATCCAACTTAGAACCCCTATGAGAACACTTTATAACCCTTATGAGAACCCTAATAAAGTGAATGAGAAGCATCTCTTAAGTAGAGATGAGGGGAGGATTTTGCATGTAACTCCCATACTCTATGAGTGCCACATTCACATTAGGTGTGTGCCATGTGTAGGAATCCTCTTAAGGAGGAATATCTAATTTCCTTATTAAAGGAATTACAAATATGAGACATGACCTTGGTTTATCCTTTAATATAAAATACCAAGGAAAGATTATAATTCTAACAACACTTCACTTGATGAGAAGGACCCATTTGCATGAAATATTGACAACACAATTACAGATGAAAAGGAAGAATAGAAAGAGGAAGAACAAAAAGAGGAAGAGCAAAAAATTGAGTCTGAACAGAGAAGTGAGACAAATGCAACAAAACAGAAAGAGACAAGAGTTGAAGTAAAAAATGAACCTGACACATCTATTAATCTATTGTTGGAAAGTATGGACAGAAATTTAAGTACTGTTGTTGACAGTATGGATGAGGATGAGTTGATGAGACTATCTTTCATCGCATTCTCTAAAGAAAAGGAAAGATCTAAGCAGAAAGGAGATAAAAAGTCTAAGGTAATCACTAGGGTAGTCAATACTGTGAAAAAACTCCTTCCGGTACCTATTATATTTCAAGGAAAGGATGAAAAAAATAATTTGAGGTTGACACTAGATGATTTTGACAGTCATTATGAATCTTTAGTGATGATTGTTGAAGAGAAGGCCGAGAAGAGTTATCGAGAGAAGAAGTTGAAGGAATTTTTCTAGTCTGTCTCATGGGACTTGGGAATTCTAAGAGAAGCTACATTAAAGGATAGAAGTTGTATCACACATGGAAGGATACTATACAGCCAAATATAAATCCTATCAGACATATTCAAAACATTAAAGATATTTTAGCAAAGGAAAGGGATACACTGAACAGAATGATGGATAGTTGTGAGACCTCCTCACAATCTATATTAGAGATGGATAGGGAAAAAAAAAATTTATGACAAGATGAATGTATTGGATATTGAGAAAGGGAGAGTCATGACAAGATTTTGTCTGTTGAAGAGTCTAACCACTCCTAAACTATCAATTCTTGAAGTTCATTTTTTCTGATATGGAGAAGACTACAGAATCATTAACAAATTCTATGCCCATAAAGGTAAAAGTAGAAGAGACATCAGCCTATGCACTAAATGGACTAATTCATGTTATTCAATTGATTGATTGATTCGTGGAGCACTAAAGTGAAGATCATGGAAGACACCTTCTAGGATGTACTTAAACTGGTGAGCAAGCACTGAAATCCTGCAATTTTGTAAATTTTGGATGCACCTTTGTCATTGTTTTCAAAGGGGGAGAAAATAAGAAAAATGATTTCGAAGAAAATGATAATGAGAAAACAATATATATATATATATATATATATATATATATATATATATATGGAAAGAAAAAAAAGAACAGTGAGTTGGGACATTTAGTCATTTTTTTGCTAAGTGTTGCCATCAATGCAAAAGGGAGAGATTTTTGGAAAGTGGTATTTTTGTATGATAAGAGACACTTATGGGTTTTCATTTATGCAAACATATCTGGTATATTGATTGATTGCATCGAAGTACAGTTTTGGAGATATAGTCTTCAAAATGACTAAGTATAGAAGCAGAAATACAGAGTATGACAACATTGTTTTGGGTATCGAAGATCAATTACAATGAGTTATGACTTTAGAGATTAGTGGAAGATACTATGGAGTATGTGTGACCTCCGCCTAAGATCAATTTATTTTTGGTGATGATTACAGTGAGTTAGAGAGATTTGAAGACATGGGAAGACAATAGAACAACATAACAAAGTAGTTGGACAATAATGATGATTTAAGGAGTATGTTGTGGACTCCTGGCAAGCTAAGTTGGTTTATGATTTTGGATAACCTATATTTTGGTTATTTAAGAGCTTCAAATTTGTATTTTCTCTTTACATTATTTATTTTTGTATTGAGAGTCGACTATGTGATAATGATTAATAGAGACGACTTGATGTTGATATATATATATATATATATATATATATATATATATGAAGAATTCTTGTAAAGAGAAGATATATATGAGCAACTGTATATGTGTATGTAAGAATGCAAATGACAGATGTGAGAGAAGAGGTTGACAGAGATCATTGAAGAACTATGACTGGAACTATCTAAGCATTGAAGATGTTTGTTTTGTTCATTACTGAGAACACTTTGTAACATAAGTTTTTTTTGTAAGAGTTGTAAGCTCAGTTAGCCCCTAACAGGGTGTTGTATACCTTTAACAGGGTTTTTTATTCCTCTAACAAGGAATTTTAATATGTAATATTCATCTCCTAATAGGGCTAGGTCTCCTAACAAGGACATAATACTTTAGTGCATGCTTGTGGGTACCATACCCACCAGGGTTTCCTTGACAACAAATAATGGTGCTATGAGTTCGGTGTTATTTGTTTATGTTATTTTCATTTCAGTAAGTTTATGGTTTATTTGGAATTGGTTTAAGTTTAATTTAAAGTGTTGTAATACTAATTCACCCCCCTCTCAGTATTACGTAATCCTAACACCTTGCTGATCACCCTTGTCTTCATTTGTATCTGTAACCTACTCAGGTGTCTTCTTCTATGCTTCACTCTCTATTTCAATGGATTGTACTAAAATAGGTAGTTTACCTGGTACATCTACTTGGGCAACCTCTATTGTGCTTGTTTATTCAGGGTCCCAGTTGCTCCGACTATCCCATCTTCCTTATCTTTATCATCAGGATCATCTTCAGTTATGTCATTTACAGTGATCTCTGGGTGACTCATGTTAGTCAATAGTTGAGGAATTTCATCCAATATATTGTTAACATCTGCATCATCAACATCTATTTTTTCTATTCTTGGTCGATCTTCCTCGATGTCAACTTTGGATGCAATGTCTATCTCTTCCTCTATATCTTGGATTTCCTTTGGTGGATTCGGTAGTTTATTCCATATGTGTGTGCTCTCAATATCTACTTCCTTCAGATTTCCTTGTAGAATATTCAATGATCGTGCTTTCTTAGGAAATTTCTTGGCATATTGCTGCATGATATCATTTATTTGTTCTACAGTGCAGTCAGCTTTAATAAGACTGAGAGTTTCCTCTCTCATCTATTTCTTAGTTTGAAGTGCATAAGTCCATCTAGCTGATATCTTATCATATAACTTGAAAGGAAGGTAAGAAGAAAATTCAACAGGAACTTGTTTGAAACTGGTCATCATACTTATGATTGCTTCTTCAAGTTTGTCATTTTTCTTAGTAATCAGATCAGAATATGCATGTATCTTTGGATGTCCTAATCGTCCAGTTGTAATGATTGCTTCTAAAATTTCATCAATACTTTGAGGTGTCTTATTCTTTACAACCTTGAATTGATCTGGGTTTTCATCAGAATCATCCTTTTCATCTTTGTTCCTTACATATATTTTCCTTTGTCTCGGTACTAGATTTTTGGTAGTGCCCTTATGTTTTCATGTTTGGTAAGTGAGCTTCGGTGAGGGCCTTGTGATTTTTGCTACACCTTTCTTCAAAGGTGGTGAATCCATAGTCACCGATTGTGATCTAGTCTATGATGGAGACTCAGTCTTTATGCTTTTGCCCCTTTTGTCCTTAGGTGCCTTATCTTGTTCTTCATCTAATTCGGTGGCATCAACATCATGTTCGGGTTCATCATCTTGATTGATTGAGGTATGATCCTTGATATCATCTACAGATTTGTCTAATTCTTCAACTGTTATAGAAAATTTTCTCTTCAATGTTTTCACAATCTTTGTCTTATCTTCCTGCTCATCTTTTGTACTTGTAAACCTATAGATATCTAGGTCTAGGATTCATCAAATGTGCCAAATCTCATGCCAAATTTGTCAACATGCTCATTCAACAGTTTTTCAATTGCCTCAAATGCAGTATCAATATCTAATTCATATTCTAATGGAGGTAGCCATGTTTTCCTCGGTTGTACTACCTTGATTAGAGTACTATCAGTGTCTACTACAAAACATATATCATCTTTGTAATTATCTACCAATTTTAGTGGAGTTCTAGTCCTCTTTTCCATCCTAGTCTTAAACTTCACAAAATAGTCATTCATGATTGGTTCAAAATTTGTTCCTAGGTTTGTAATCATATCATTGATTTGGATTATAATTGGTCAGTTGGAGTTCCATTTAACTGTATCGACGGATGGAAAAACATTTCTAGGTAGAAGAATGTGCATAGTAGTAGGGAACCAAACTTACATGTATTTGACCGTGTTCATCTAATGGTCTTCATGTTTTCTTCAAATTTCCTTTGTAACAGCTCAGAGAAGTCATATTGTACTCCTTTCTTAACAATCTTATAGGCCATGTCAACAGCTCCGCAAGCAATGTTGTTCAGTCTGTTGGACTAGAATATCTTGTAGCCAATGATATATGTGTTAGAATAATGGAAGGGTGTGTACTAAGAGGGGAGGGGTGAATTCATACCCTTAAAAACCTTTACCAATTAAACTTTAGTACTCAACTTGTATTACTGACCATTGTAGCTTTTCTACTTCATGCATGTAATATCATAGCATAAATGTAAATGCATGTAAACAATCATAGAAACATTCATGAAGCTTAGTTACACATACACAAGAATTGATAACACAAAAAAACCCTGTTAGAAGGTAAAAACTGCGGTGGGGATGAAACCCACAAAGCTTCACTATCTACAGAATGGAAGGTGCCAATTAAGGCTACAAGTTGTGATCACTTCTGATGATCTTACCCTGTTAGGAGTAACATGTTAGACTTGTTAAGTCTATTCAATTAAGATATTTTAATAACACAATGTATGAGTGCACTCGGTTAAGAGATTTGCAATAAGACTATTAAGTCCACCTTCTTGAAGGATTTCTTATATTTTCTATAATTGTTAGAGAGTAGAAAAAAATACTTATGACCTGATGTAACATATAAAATGGTACATTTGAAATGTATGGGGGTAATTAAGATACTCCCCTTTTATCCTTAGATACACAAAGGAAGGATCCAAATTGATTAACCCTAAAGGAAGGATCAATGCATAAATGAATCCATCTTTTGGAAATGAGAGCAAAGATGAAGATCTTAAATTCCCTTTTATAGGAAAGAATGTGTGATAGATTTAGAAAGATTAAGAACTTTGATTGAAATGAATAAGAGGAAAGTACTAACCTTGAAATGTTACAGATCTGAAGAATGTTGTTTTCAGGGGTCTGCACTCAGTTTCTGGAAAATCTGAACCCGGATCTGGAATAGAAACGCAGAAACAAACAAAAACCAGAAATATTTTTCTATTCTAACATAGTTTCGATTTTGACCCTCAAGTCAATGTCACTATTGACCTAGAATTTCTGATTCCAACCTAGGGCAGAATCGACCTCAAAAGTCTCCAACAAGAAATTTGTTTCTGGATCTCGATAGTTTGACGAAAAGGGTATCTAAATCTGTACTCTGATCCACTGTTCTGAACCTGTACCTTCAATAAAAATGGATTTGTTTGTTGGGGGGAGGAGTTTGCCTTAGTCAAACCCTGATATAGGAATTAACCTTAAAATCAATAATTGAAATTAAGAATGCTAACAAGTAGTAGAAGTGAATCTAATAATGAAGCTATGATATTCAATAGATATGCAATTATATTTTGAATGTAAACAAGTATGTAAATATGAAATCTTGGAATCAATATTAGAAACCATAAACCTCCATGATTGTATGCTTGGAATCCACCTTGAAGAGAGAAATGAATGATTCTTGAGGATGCACAAAGGATCTTGAAGGAACATCACACCACCATGATGGATAGATCTAGGGCTTGAGTGATGAATCTTGAATGCTTGAACCAAATCCCTTCAAAGGCTTGAAAGCTTGAATCCTTGATCTTCAATGGAGAACTTGAATGCTTGAGAGGAAGACTTGAACACTTTGAAGGCTTGAAAACATGTAGAAAAATTGATTCTTGAACTTTTTGCTTCTTGGATAGTTGATGATTTATACTTGATATGACTTAATGCTTGGCTTCTTGCTTAGAGGGACTTAGAGAAAATGAGAGGAGAAAACTTCCTTATATATGAATCTAGGGCACAATATTCTAGAGAGGCCTACATAGGAGAATTAAATTCTAATTATACCTATACCCCTAGAAGAGGACCTATATTAAATATAATTTAAGAATCATTGCTTTGAACCCAAAACAGCTGACCCAGAAGCGGGAAATGAACTTTTAATGACCTTCGACAGCCGACAAAATTTCAAACTTGAAAGGGGGACCCAGGTCAATGTTGAGGTCCTCCTTGACCTAGGTCAAGGTTGAGGTTGACCTTGACCCAGGGAGTCAGAACCCCTATAAAATGTGTCAAATGGGATGGATGGTGCCCGGAGAGGCCCAATCAGGGTCCTAAATAGGTACAGAAGTAGGAGAAGGTGCAGAAATGAGGGGACAATATGATGATGGTAAAAAAAAAACCCCTAAGGAGGGATAAACATTCTTAACATGGAAGTGCTTCCATTTTAAGATGATACATTAAGTCCCCACTTTAGCGGGAGTATGGAAATCAAACATACTCGCGATGAAGTTAGAAGGAAAACTCTGGTAGATCGCAACAAGGTAGAACATCACTTAATCAAAGACATGAGCCCCCAAACCAAGGATTTTAACTCGACATACATGCACAAAGATATGAAAGAAAAGAGAAATTAATCATAGAAAACATACATGACTACATAAGAAAGACAAGAGCAACACTATAGATAACATAGCTTCATGATCTAATCCTACTAGCATGAAAGTGAAAGAGAGAAAAGAGAAATTGATTACCTCACCTAGTAAGATGCCCACCTTACCATGAATAACCAAGGAGGGAGAGCCCAACAGGTTCACCCATAAACTGTACTTTGTAATTTGTAATGCGTCTTCTGATGACTTTTGAAATATCCATAGATCCACATTCTTGTATCACTATGGAATATAAAATGCGTGTCTTTTCAGGATTTAGCAAATTATGTGTGTTACCTTCCAAGGATTTAGCATATTTTAAAATGCGTATCTCTTCAGGATTTAGAAACTTATGTGCGTTACCTTCCAAAGATTTAGCAAAAACTAAAAAATGCGTCCCTCTTTAGGATTTAGCAACTTATGTGTGTTACCTTCCAAGGATTTAGCAAAAATAAAAATAAAAATGCGTACCTCTTCAGGATTTAGCAACTTATGTGCGTTACCTTCCAAGGATTTAGCATGTTGTAAAATGTAAATTTTAGTATAAGGGAGACCCTATATATGCCCCCTCCTTATCATGACTACCCACTAGGCAAGATAAGGAAGAGAAAGAGGATACCTACTTCACAAGGTAAGGAGATATCCATTTTAACAACAATATACACTATATCCTTAGCAAAGAGTATTGACCCTTACCTCTAAGAGCATAGATAATCGTGAAATGGATATGTCACATATGGAAAAAGGATCCTCAAAGTGGAAGAGATCTTATCATCAAGACCCCCACCATAGAGGAATGCTTAGGATAAAATGTCATCTTCTAAAGAAAAGAGGGACCAAAGATTTGATCATCAAGGCCCCTACAATCAAGAGGAAGAGGAATCTCGAAATGAAGGAATCAAACTCTAACCCAAAGTAAAGGCAAGAGTTTATAAAGAACAGAATTTGCAAAATAAAGAAGAGGTGATGACCTAGGACAATCACCTCTCATATGAGAGGGTATCCATAGCCAAAAACATAAATCTTTATAAGGAAATAATGTTGTATGATAAACAAATGCCACTAAGCTAAGGAAAGTAGATCCTTAGATAGAGGAATAAGGAAAATACCTTGCTCCTCAGGGATAAAAGCAAGGGATATATCAAATTATATCAAGAGATGTTGTAGCAAAGAGATATCTTTACAAAACAAATGTCTTAGAAAAGATATCATGTATGTTTATGAGTGAAGGAAGTATGTACCATAATAGAAAATTATAAGGATAAAATATAGAAAGAATAACCAATTAGACTCAAAAAAAATACATGCTAAGAGCATAATGGATCCTAGAAGATTGGAAGGAAATACCTCTTTCCCCCTAGTTAAGAGACAAGAGGAGAAGAATGATCTAATTTATAGAAGAATGAGGGGGATGCCCTATATCAAAATTATGAAGAAATTGTAATACTACATGGGAATGAGATATATTTCCTAAAGAAACTCCTTCTCTAACATATAGTTTGAAATGCACACAATCAGCAAGTAAATGTGTATTACTATAATTAAAAGGACATTTGTATTTAGAGAGATCATTTTTCGGCATAGGTTTAAAGATTTCTTTCTTAGAATTCATTAACTGGACATACACTTTCTTAGCCACATCTTGAGGAGTATCAGGGTGATCTAAGGAAGGTGTTGGAAGAATAATATGAAGAGGAGGATGATAGTTAAGATTAGCCACCTTGAATTGAGAGGGCGAGAAACCTATACCATGCATATCTTGTTTAGGGGATGAAAGAATCGGGTTTTTAATGCTTTGTTCATTGAAACCAAGCCCTAAACCCTTATAGCCTTGTTTATCCACCATAGTGTATCTGGTAGTTTACATATCTTACAAAGCTTCTACGGGAGGTGATTGATTATGGTGCTCATGAGAAAATGTTGTGTATGGTGGAATGATAGTTTAGAAGAGGTTTCTTTTTTTTCCCTTTAATATCATCATGGATCGGATAAGAAGGGGAAGGTAAATGAAAGAATTCTTGAACATCGGTATCATGAGCCCTAGCTTGAGCCCCATCATAAGTGTGGGAAGAACTAGGGATAGAAGATGGAGAAATAGAAATAGGAATATTTGGAATTGGATTATGCCTGATAGAATTAGGATTAGGAGGATTAAGAACTAGATTAGGAATGATAGGATTAGGATTAGGAAGATTAGTAAATGGGGTATCATCTACCCAATTCTTCACATAATCCAAAAGAGCAATAAGTCCACTACACAAATCCTTGATGAAAGTTTTGAAAGTAGGAAGACTAGTATTAGTTAATCTTAAAATAGCATAAGCAAGTGAAACATGAAGATTAACAAACATGATGAAATGGATAATACTCTCATACACATCATAAGTATTATAAAGAGATGCTAAAAGAAGCATAATGAGAAAAATAGCCATACCCCAAAGCATCTTAAAGATCTTCATAGTGAATGAAATGCAAGAAACATTTTTATATTTTTATGAGTATGTAGATTTTTTTTTTGTTGTTTTAAAATGCAAGAGTATAAAATAAAAATAATTTAGCATGCATGCAAGATCTAACATAAAAGATGTAAATCTAACACCAAAAAGAAAGAGTTGTCTATCGCGGGTTCACCAAAATGTAACATATAAAATGTTTACATTGGAAATGTATGGGGGTAAATAAGATACTCCCCTTTTATCCTTAAATACACAAAGGAAGGATCCAAATTGATTAACCCTAAAGGAAGGATCAATGCATAAATGAATCCATCTTTTGGAAATGAGAGCAAAGAGGAAGATCTTAAATTCCCTTTTATAGGAAAGAATGTGTGATAGATTTAGAAAGATTAAGAACTTTGATTGAAATGAATAAGAGGAAATTACTAATCTTGAAATGTTACAGATCTAAAGAATGTTTTTTTCCGGGGTCTGCACTCAGTTTCTAGAAAATTTGAGACATGATCTGGAAAAGAAACGTAGAAATGAACAAAACCTAGAAATCTTTTTTTGTTCTGACATAGTTCCAATTTTGACCCTCAAGTCAATGTCACTATTGACCTAGAATTTCCGATTCTAACCTAGGGCAGAATCAACCTCAAAAGTCCCCGATAGGAAATCTATTTTCGGATCCTGATAATTTTTTGAAAAGGGTATCCTAATCTGCACTCCAATCCGCTATTTTGAACCTGTACCTACAAGAAAAATGGATTTGTTTGTTGGGGGGAGGGGTTTGCCTTAGTCAAACCCTGATTTAGGAATTAACCTTGAAATCAATAATTGAAATAAAGAATGCTAACAAGTAGTAGAAGTGAATCTAATAATGAATCTATGATATTCAATAGATATGCAATTGTATTTCGAATGTAAACAAGTATCTAAATATGAAATCTTGGAATAAATATTAGAAACCATAAACCTCCATGATTGTATGCTTGGAATCCACCTTGAAGAGAGAAATGAATGACTCTTGAGGATGCACAAAGGATCTTGAAGGAAGATCACACCACCATGATGGAACCAAATCTCTTCAAAGGCTTGAAAGCTTGAATCCTTGATCTTCAATGGAGAACTTGAATGCTTGAGAGGAAGAATTGAACACTTTGAAGGCTTGAAAACATATAGAACAATGGATGCTTGGAATTTTTGCTTTTTGTATAGTTGATTATTTGTACTTGATATGACTTAATGCTTGGCTTCTTGCTTAGAGAGACTTAGAGAAAATGAGAGGAGAAAACTTCCTTATATATGAATCTAGGGCACAATATTCTAGAGAGGCCTACATAGGAGAATTAAATTCCAATTAGACCTATACCCCTAGAAGAGGACCTATATTAAATATAATTTAAGAATCGTCACTTTGGAACCCAAAATAGCCAACCTAGAAGCGGGAAATGAACTTTTAATGACCTCCGACAACCGACAAACATTCAAACTTGAAAGGGTGACCTAGGTCAAAGTTAAGGTTGTCCTTGACCTAGGTCAAGGTCAAGGTAGACCTTGACCCAGGGAGTCAGAACCCATGGAAATGTGCCAGATGAGATAGATGGTGCCTGGAGAGGCCCAATCAGGGTCTTAAACAAGTACAAAAGTAAGATAAGGTGCAGAAATGTGGGGACAATATGATGATGGTCAAAAACACCCCCTAAGGAGGGATAAACATTCTTAACATGGAAGTTCTTCCATTTTAAGATGGTACACCTGATAGCTTGCAATCTTGAATTGCTGAATACATATCCATTAAGTTTAAAAAATATATGTATCACCTATTGTGATTGATAATACCTCTATTTTTCTCAGTAGCCTTGAATCTAGTTCTTCATAACTGAATTCTTCTTTATCTATTCTTCTATATGAAAACCTATGTCTAATCCATATATGTCCTTGTGCGACTACAATCATCATGGTCTTCATTAATTATTCATATATATACAATGTATTGACCTAATTAGGTTACACACTTTTCTTGATAACTCTAATGATCAAAGGTTTACAACTTGACCTTTATCTCCTAGTTTGCATGTATACAACCAGTTAAACTGATTAAATCCATTACTTATGCTTTACTTGATCCTCAAGAAATGGTTTTCTAGCTAAGCATAAAGCTATTTTTAAGACTAAAGTGCTTTAGCTGACGTGTAGTTCAGATCTACTTTTCTCGAGAATAAAACTTCTCTTGGTAGACTGGTGCTCGGTATACTCTGTAGACTATGTTTGGTGATGTCTCTATAAGACTATGCTTGGTTTAAACTGTAGACATTATGTGCTCGATTTACTCTGTGAATTTTCTTCCTCGGGTTACACTATAAACTATTTGTCGGTGTATACTCTGACCGATGGTCCAAGACTGTTTCCTTGCATACTAATGAAAACTTTTGATCCTTTAAGAATTATCAATATGCACTGAACCTCATTTCAGGATCACCAATGCAATTGATCTTCAGACCTCTACCATCCCATTCGGCTCTAGTTAGCTTCTCTATTTTTGTTCTTGGTGGGTACCTTAGGGCTTTGTATTTATCACATATGGGATACCCTATCACGACATGAATAACATCCTTTGTTATCTTTTTGGGCTCATCCAGCCAAAGCTTTCCTTTGTGTACTCTGCTCAGAACAATGTGGATCCACTCGGTCCTAAATACATTCAGGAAATTTAGGGCATTGGTTAACCCTTTAACCTCCAAATGTTTATGATCTTCTTTCAATTTCCAATATGTGCATAGTGACTAATAAGTCAACATGATTTGAAAATTCCTAATTTCACCTAATTTGTAGTGAATGTAGGCACACACGTCTTGGACTAACAAAACCCTAGGCGAAATCAATGAAAACGTGCCTTTGTCATTCGGTTTGGCTACAACAGGTGGATGGATTTTATAATACAGCTCTATGCAAGTGGATTTCTTTACCAAAATAGTATTTTTATCCTTATCCATCTTGGATTTCATGGTTTGAGATGTCGATGTCATGATTTCTGGTTTAGGGCTTGCGTGAAAGTGTTTGAATGACTCAGGTAAAGTAGAATCTACAATGACTAACCTCGGTATGCTCACAATGTGCTTGATTCTTTGTAGAAGGCTTGAAAATGCTCTACTGCAACTTTTCTCTCTTTTCTGTGTTCTTCCCTATGATCACGGTGTGAACAAATGAGTTCACGTTGATCAAATTTATAGAAAATGACTAAGGGTGATGCAATAAATGGTCTTCACCAACCTCTCGCTGAACAAATATTATTCTCGGTTAACACTAACAATGTTTCAGCTCGGTGAGTATACCAGATACTTGGTTACCATAGAAACTCAGTTATCTCTTCACATTTTCACTGACTGACAATTCTAACTGTTGGGTTTAATGGGATGTAGCACTAAGAGGGGAGGGTTGAATCAGTACCTCTAAAAAAATTTCATATCCTTTAATCAATTAACCTTTGTAATCAATTGCATATCCATTCAATCTGATCTACACTATCTTTGTGTGAGTTATATCAATTCATAACATTAATAAACATGTGTGTCATTCATAGAAACATTTATGAACATAATTGACACATAATACAAGATATGATATCATAGAAAACTCTTGTTAGGAAGAAAAAACTATGGTGGGGATGGTACCCACAAAACTTCACTATCTGTAGAATGGAAGGGGCCGGTTAAGGCTTACAATTTTGATCACTTCTGATGATCTACCATGTTAGGAGTATCGGTGGAGACCTGTTAAATTCTACTCTGTTAAGAGCTTTTAGAAACACTATTAAGTGTGCACTCGGTTAAGAGATTTGATATTGGACTGTTAAATCCACCTTTCTTGAAAGGAATTTTTACACTTTGCTCCACTTGTTAGAATGATAGAAAATTACAAATTGACCTGGTAAATGCAGTCTCCTATTGCTAATATAGATCCTATGTCGTTCACATAAAAGTATTATCACCTTAACTGTGATTGAATAATACCTCTGAATATCAATTTCCTCTGTTCTTGGTTCTACTAACCAAATTCTTCTTTTTCTATTCTGGTTCTTGAAACTCTCAATTCAATCCATAGATGTGTTCATTTTGTTCTCCACTCTCTTACACACACATTCTAAAGAATCATTACATCATCTATTTATATAAAGATTTATTTCATCGAGTTGTGCTAAAAACAATGTTAACTCTAAGATTAGGTTTACAACTTACACCTACATCTCCTAGTCTATGTGTTTTAAATCAGTTAGACTAATTAAAACACTTACATTAATGTTTCTTGTCCCTAAATAAAATGGATTTAAAAACAATTAAATATCCTATAAATAGAATACCCTTGCTTTATCTGATGTGGAAGTCAAATCCACTTTTTACGGGCTGCAATTGACTTTCAGTTATGTCTGTCGGTCATGCTTGACTGTCCTTCAGTTTTTACTGTCGGTTGCACTATATCTATTTTGTCGATCTACACTGTAACTTGCATTTTGGGTTCCTCTGTCAGGTTCCACTTTATCTTTTTGTATTGTGATTTTCGGTTTACACACTACCTTGTGTCATCGGTTCTTTTTGTACTTAGTCATTCTTGGTGATCTTCTAATCTGATCTTCAGTTTTCTCTTTACTGTCTTTCGGTGTAAGCTTACCAAAAGTGTTGTTTGTATACTAATGAAAAATTAATGTCATCAATCTCCCCCTTTGACATTAGTATCAAAAACTATATGTGCAAAATACTAACAAAATGTTAAGTATATACAACATATATAATCCTTAGTCATTTAATGACTCCCCCTATGTATATGCTAGTATATATGTACATATGATATATTTTCCTTCTTCATATCATTGTCCCTTTATGAATACACATATACATATCTACCTTTTTCCCATCTGAATGAATGTACATAACATTTTCTTAGATATTTTGTACAATATATCATTTCCCCCTTTATTTGATATTAAGGGAAAAGGCTATTTACCTTAGAGCTTATCAAAATTGTGTGAATGAGAAGACTTCATGTCTTCCATCATTTTCTCCCATTGCTCTCTTAGGTTTTCTAGAGCCATATGCTTAAGTGTTATCTTTGAATGCATATCATAGATGTTTTTTGCTACAGACATCTCAGGAGTTCCTATTAGTTGCCTTGCAGAACTGATATGTTGTTGTAGCAGTGTAAGATTTGGCAGAAGTTGAGCTTGTAGCTTGGTTACTTCTTCTCCAAAACATGCCTCTACCTCCCACAGCTCCTGCCTTAACTATTTTACCTCAATGATCTTTTCATAATGCAGTTTGACTGCATTGTCTCCATCTGTGGTTAAGCTACTAGCACTGTTTGCTAGATTTGTATCTAGCTTTGCAATATTTTCACTATTTTATTTAGTGAACTTTTATATTGTTCTTAGCTTTTGAATTAAGGTTATAGCTTCAGATATGATGGGGTCTAATTCTGATAGCTTTACCTTATTCTCTGCCACTTCTTGGCTGATGTTCTCTAAGAGCTTTTGTTGGTATTTCATTTCTGCTCTCTCCTTAATTTCCTTCTTAGCATCAATGTTCTGAGTTGTGATTGCGTCGGTGAGGGTAGCTAGTTGATCAAGTATGGGCTTGCTTTGATCAATATCAACATTGGGTACAAATTGATGTAGAATGTCTCATGTTGTCTCCAGTACCATGGAGTCCCTATGTTGTTTCTTTAGCTTTTCTTGCAATGCCTTCCTCTGGCATATCTCTCCATATTCTTGTAGTGCATCCATGTCAAGTGTAGAGGGGTGACACTTTAGGATTTCAATGATTTCATCTAGTGTAAACTCTAGCTTGTTCTTCTTTATCTTCTTGTTCTTCTTCTGTGACTCAGTAGAATGTAGCACCATTGCTAATTTCTCAGCCTTTTATGTTGTACTTGATGATGTGACCTGTTGTGCTTCTTTTTGCTACTTGGCATTAGTTTCAGCTCATCATGTGTCTGCAGATGTCTCTACATTCACCTTAACATCGTCAGTAGCACCTTTGTCTGTTTTCTTAGGATTCCCATCTTTTGGTTTGTCTCCTTCATTGGTTTCCTTTGCATCATCTGCCTTGGTGTTCTCATTCTTGTCTTGAGTTTCCACATCTTTGTCCTTATCTCCTTCTATAACCTTGTTAGTGTCAGTTACATCTTGAGTATCTCCAATGTTTTGTTGACCATCAGTGTTGTCTTTATTTGCTTCTTCTCCTGCATCCTTTGGAGTTTCCTTGTCAGGTGATTTAGTTGTTTCTTGCATGATATTGATAGCTTGTATCAATATTGGTAACTTGCCTGGAATGTTCACCTGTGTACTATCAATTGTTGTGTCATGTTCATCGGTTTTATCTTTTGCAATAGTGACATCTTTGCCCTTATTGATTTCATCTGTTGGATCATCAGTAATGTTGATGACATTGGTATCCACAATGTTGTCATTTGTGGTATCATCCCATATTTCATCTGCCACGTTTGTAGTCTTATTTCATGTTGTATCATCTTCTTCTTTATCCAACTCAATGGATGTATCCTCTTGAGTTGCCTTATCAACATCTTGTTGTTGAAGGTCTTTGTCCGGGCTGTCTTTCTCAACTGGTTTGTTCATGATTTTGCACCATTTCTTGTGGTTGTCCTATTCAAGATCAATTAACTTGCCTTCAAGAAATTTATATGCCCTTATCTTTGGTGATAATTCCTTCTTGTGTTTCTCCATCATCTCGTTTATTTCTACCTTTGTTGATTCAGGTGGCATTAGATAAACAAGTACTCTCTCTCTAATTTCTTTCTCATTTATCAAAGCAAATGTCCAACGAGCGGATAATCTATCCAAGAGTTCCCTTGGAACATAACTTCCTTCAAATTGCAGGGGTACATATTTGAAGTTATACATTTTAGCTATCATGGCTTCCTCAATTTTATTATGATCTTCTTGATTTCTTTTCCCCCATTTTCTAATGTGTGGATCTGTAATGGATCCAGAATTTGCAATATAAACACAAATGTCATCAATAGTGTCAGGTTCTTTTACCTTGACATTTTCTGCCTCTAAGGCTTCATCTTGCTCGGTGTCTTTTATGTCCTCTCAGGTTCTTATGTATTTTCTACCCTTCTTGTTTTGTCCTCTTTTCGGTGCTAGAGCTTTCCTTTTGTAAAACCTAACTTTTCCTTTCTTAAGAGGTGAAGGAGTAGACTCTTTGGATGTTTGGCTTCTAGTCCTTGAAGCAACTATACTTCTTGGTTTCTTTGATGGTGGAGGAGGTGGCGAATCTGACTCTATTTCCTCAAATTTATTCTTTTCTTCACCTTTACCGACAAACACTTGTTCTTCAGTTTCCCCCTCTTGTTCAATTTCTTCATCCTATTCAACTTCTTCCTTATCTATTGATAGAATCTTCTTGAGATTCTTTACCATTTTGTCCTTCTTTTTTACTATCTTCTTGACAACTAGGTCTGTTTTAATTCTTGACTTGGCTTCTCCATATGTGCCAAACCTTGGTTGCTTTTTATCCAGTGGTTCATTGATTAAGGCATTAATTGCCTTTGTTGCAAGATCAATGTTGATCTCATATTCCAGTGGTTGCAACCATGTTGTTCTTGCTACTGCAGGTTTGATGTAAGTATGATCTGTGTCAACCATGAAACATATCTCATCCTTATATTGCTCGATGAGTTGCTCGGGGATTCTTACCCTCTTTTGCATTCAGTCTTTGAATACATTAAAGTATTCACCCATGACTATTTCAAAGTTATCTCCCAGTGCAGCTATGTGCTCACTGATTTGCATGGTGACCAGTTTGGTGCTGTCCCATTTCACATCTCCTACTGATGGGAACTTTTCTTGAAAATAGAAGAAAATACACATGATTAGTGAGCCAAACTTATAGGTGTTTGAATTTGCATTCTTGATTGTCTTTAGGTTGTCCTTCAACTGATTCAGGAGTATCTCAGATAAGTCTAGCTGTGTACCTTTCTTCACAATTTTGTAAGTTGTGTCCACAACACCTGATGCAATATTGTTTAATCTGCTAGCTTGGAAGAATTTTTAACCCAATACACATGCACCAAACTTAATCTCATCATCGGTTATTGTTGTTACTTTCAATCCACAACCATCCCATTTGGCTCCAGTCATGTTTTTGGTCTCTTCCTTCGGTGGATGCTTTAGTGCCTTTACTTTATCAGTTACGAGGTAACCGGTGACCACATGGATGACATCTTGGGTGATTTCCTTCAGTTAATCCAACCATAACTTGTTGTTATGCATTCTACTTAGTACTAACTGAATCCAATCGGTTTTGAAGACCTTTGGAAACTTTAGGGCATTGGTAAGCCATTTTACCTCAATGTGTTTGTGCTCTTCCTTAAGTGCTCCATCATCGTTACAAAGCTTCTTGTAAGCTTCTTCCACCTCTGACATTCCAATCTCTGCAATCTTGCAGTGTATGAAGGATCAGACGTCTTCAACCAGCAAAAACCTAGCTGGAATGTGTGAAAATGCACCAGTGTCGTCAGGTTATGAGGCAACCTACGGATGGATCTTATAATTGGGTTCCTCACATGCAATGTTCTTGATGAGTTTGAACTCATCTTTCTTTTCATTCTTAGATTTCACGGATCGTGAAGTTGATGCCATTTTCAAAAAATTAGGGCTTCTATGTAAATGTGTGAAAACAGAGTTGTCGGTCTTGAAGAACTTACCTTTTGTGCTTTCAAAGATCTATAACTAATTTGGAATGCTTGGAGGTTGAGTCGTGATCGCTCTGTAGTTTGGTTGCTTTCTAGTTAAAAATTGCCTTTGCTCGCTCTGCTCTGGGTGTCGTGATGAATGAAGCATTCCAATGCCCTATTTATAGTCGTTGCCCTAAAATGCGTGTCATAAATGCTCACCAACTTGTCAGTGTCTAAAGACTGAGTTTGTCAGTGAAGACTTTACTTCCATCGGTGACACTTACAATGTTTTGGAGCAGTCAATGTTTACTTTCTTTTACTGATAGGTTTCGATAACACAGACAGCTTGTTCATGTGCTTGTTTACCGATGCGGCTTGGTCAATACTAACAACTTTTTCCTTTAACCAATGCTTCTCAGTAAATGTAGGCAGTCTTTACTTTTAAGTGTATACCGACAGGTTTTGATATGTATACTCGAAGGTATAACTCTTTACATATTTCAACAAGTATAACCATGATGAATCTTTCTTATGCTAATTTGGAATTATTTCATCATATTATAGAACTGATGTAAAGTAATAGTTTAGGGTTAATGTTGTTCCATACTTACTTGTTCTGCTTAGGTGGGGTTGGTGATGTCACTGGATGCATTGGATGGGGTGTCACCATTTGCATTGCTCGTTCCAGCTTCCTCATTGCTTGAATCTTTTCTCCACATCTTGTCTCTAGCCCTCTGGATATCTTCAATGGTGTTTCCATTGGGATATGTTCTTGTCTCTATCATTCGGTCTCTACAGTCTTTCTTGAGATGACCAACTTTATGACAGTGTAAGCATGCCATTCCGGGGTTAGTCCAGCCTCTAGACTTTCTAGCCCATAGCCTCATACAGTTTACAACAATGTGACCATATCTTCCACATGTTGTACAATTTTTCCAAGTATTGTAGTCCCATACATACTGATTACCGACATTCTTCGGTTGATATAGAGTTTCTTGACCTTTAGGATTCCATGCTTGCTTTTTATTTTTCTAGCATTCAAGACTTGTGTGCCCATTCATTTTGCATGTAGGGCAGTATTTGTCCATGTAGGTTTCCTTCTTTGGTAGGTTCATCTTAGACTTACATTCATATGCTTTATGTCCTTTCTTATTACATTTATAACAGAATCCTATGAATGAAGATGTAGATTTAGGAATACCTTTTATTTTTCCACTGCATACATTTGATGTGTGACCTTGCTTTCCATAGTGTTTACATGTTATCTTTCTTGGTCTTTGATTTTCATAGACATTCTTTGAATTGGGTTGATTTGATGATTCTCCATTTTTGATAAAGCCTAGACAGTTGTTGTTGGTGATTCTTCGTTGTCCTTCTAGAAAATCATCCATTCTTTTATTGTTCTCTTCAGCCTTTCTAATAACTTCATTATGTTGTTGTTGAATTCTAACCTCATGCTTTAGTTTTTCATTCTCTTCTCTTAGTTCACCGATAATCTGTATTCTTTCAACGAGTTCAACATTCATTTTGTTTGCTTCTTGACTCATAAGAATAATATGATTTGTAAACTCATGGTGATGCTCAGCATGTCTTTGAATTTCTAACTCCTTTTCTTTTAGTTTCTCTATAATCTTCCTCCTGTCATCAGTAGCTAGTGTTCTTTCTGTTTCATCTTGTCTAGCAGAACTCATCACATCAATCATTCTTACAATCTGGGTCTCTTGACCGATTTGCAACATCTTTATTTGCCCTGTCAGATGTTGATTGATCTCCTTTAGATTTGTGATGTTCTCTTCTGATGTATTTGATGCTTTGCTTGCATTTGATCCTGAAGACTCAAAGAAATCTGGAATCTCTTCTTCTTGATAATCATTTTCATTGCTCTGAGTTGTCATACCTTCTCTTTCATCAAGCAACTGTCTCATGCTGATTCTAGCTTCTTTATACTGTTCATAGAACATCTGAATTTCAAGCTTTTTGTTCTCAATATTTTTATCAAGTTTGTACTTCTCCATTGTATTCAATCTTTTCTCTTAAGCCTTTGAGCTTTCCAAGAAGAGACTTAGCTCCGATACCAATTGTTGGGTTTAATGGGAAGTAGTACTCAGAGGGGAGGGGTGAATCGGTACCTCTAAATTTTTTTCATATCCTTTAATAAATTAACCTTTGTAATCAATTGCATATCCATTCAATCTGATCTACACCATCTTTGTGTGAGTTATATCAATTCATAACATTAATAAACATGTGAGTCATTCATAGAAACATTCATGAACATAATTGACACATAACACAAGATATGATATCGCAGAAAACTCCTGTTAGGAAGTAAAAACTACGGTAGGGATGGTACCCACAAAACTTCACTATCTGCAGAATGGAAGGGGCCGGTTAAGGCTTACAATTTTGATCACTTCTGATGATCTATCATGTTAGGAGTATCGATGGAGACCTATTAAATTCTACTATGTTAAGAGATTTTAGTAACACTTTTAAGTGTGCACTTGGTTAAGAGATTTGATATTGGACTGTTAAATCCACCTTTCTTGGAAGGAATTTTTACATTTTTCTCCACTTTTTAGAATGATAGCAAATTAAAATTTGACCTGGTAAATGCAATCTCCTATTACTGATACATATCCTATGTAGTTCACATAAAAATATTATCACCTTAACTGTGATTGAATAATACCTCTTATTATCAGTTTCCTCTATTCTTGGTTCTACTAACCAAATTCTTCTTTTTATGTTTTGGTTCTTGAAACTCTCAATTCAATCCATAGATGTGTTCATTCTGTTCTCCTCTCTCTTATACACACATTCTAAAGAATGATTACATAATCTATTTATATATGGATTGAATTCATCGAGTTGTGATAAAAACAATGTTAACTCTAAGATCAAGTTTACAACTTACACTTGGATCTCCTAGTCTATGTGTTTTAAATCAGTCAGACTGATTAAAACACTTACATTAATGTTTCTTGTCCCTAAAGAAAATGGATTTAAAAACAATTAAATATCCTATAAATAGGATACCCTTTCTTTATCTGATGTGGAAGTTAGATCCACTTTTTGTGGCTTGCAATTGACTTTCGGTTCTATCTGTCAGTCATGCCTGACTATCCTTCAGTTTTTACTATCGGTTGCACTGTATCTATTTTTTCGGTCTACACTGTAACTTGCATTTTGGGTTCCTCTGTCGGGTTCCACTTTATCTTTCTGTATTGTGATTTTCGGTTTACACACTACCTTGTGTCATCGGTTCTTTCTGTACTTAGTCATTCTTGGTGATCTTCTAATCTAAACTTCAGTTTGCTCTTTACTATCTTTCGGTGTAAGCTTACCAAAAGTGTTGTTTGTATACTAATGACAAATTAATGTCATCAACTGATTCAACAAGATCAAAGTAGTCAAAAGTATAATACCATAGTGCATCTCAATTATTGCTAATTTGGCATATGTCCAATGAGTATAGGAACTGATGTAAGATATAGCTTTGCAAGACATAGTTCCTTACCTTCTTATATTGCTCAATTGGAGATGGTGGAGCCACCTAATCCATTAGATGAGGTGTCACCGACTGTAGTTCTTGGTCCTTCATTATCATTTGATGCTCTTATCCACATTTTATTTCTTATCCTCACAATTTCATCAATTGCATTTCCATTACCATAAGTATTTATTTAGTCTGCACAATCTCTACTTAAGTGACCGACTTTGTGACAGTGAGAACATGCCATTCTAGAGTTTGACCAATTCCTAGACCTAGTTTTCCATTGTCTCATACAATTTTCTTCTATATGACCATATTTTCCACATGTTGTACAACTACTCCAAGTGTTATAATCCCATGCATAAGCATTACCTTGTCTTCTCGGTTGATTTACCTTTTCTTTTCCTTTACGCTTATAGATTTACTTTGTGTTTTTTCTTCATGCTTGTGATGTATGATCATTCATGTTACAATTTTGGCAATATTTATCTGTGTATGGTTTCTTCTATGATTTTTTCAACTTGGATCTACACTCATGTGCTTGATGTCCATGCTTATTATAGTTATAGCAAATACCATTAAATTTAGGAGGGTTTCTAGGAATACCTTTTGCTTTGTTTCTGCAAACATTTGATGTGTGTCTTGGTTTTCCACAATGATGGAAAGAGGGCTTCTTGGGATTCGGGATTGAGTATACATTCCTTTATTCATCTCGATTTGACGATTCTCCTTGCTTGGTATACCCTAATCTGGTATTGTTGTTCAGTCTTCTTTGATAGTTCAGAAATTCATCCATTCTCTTAGTGCTTTCTACAGATCTCTTAATCACTTCATTATGTTGTTGTAAAATCTTCAATTCATTTCTCAGTTTTTCATTTTCTTCTTTCAATACACCAATACCTTTGATTCTTCTCGCAAGTTCAGTATTCACTCGGTTTGCTTCAATTTCATAGCAACCACTTGATTGGTGATCTCAAAGTAATGTTTAGTAAGTCTCAATATATCAGTTTCTTTCTCTTGTAACTTTTCAGTCATTTATCTTCTGTCATCAACAATCATGTTTATATCTTGTTCAGCTTTCTTTGCATCATTCAAGACTTCAACCATTCTAGCCATTTGTGTATCTTGTCTGATCTACAATGCTTTTACTTGTTCAATAAGTTATGTATTGCTCTCAGATAACTTTGATATGATTCCTTCAGATGCATCAAATATGCTACCAAATTCAGATCCAAATGTGTCAAATGGGTCATGAATCTCTTCTTCATGATAATCAATCTCACGATAGCGAAGTGCCATATCATTTCTCTTAATCAACATCTCCCCGAGTTTCTCTTTGGCTTCCTTGTACTGTTCGACATAGATCTACAACTGTAACTTCTGATTCTCAATAGTTTTATCAAGTGTATACCTTTCCATTGTAAGATCTTTTCTCTTCAGCGATTAAACATTCAAAAAAAGAGAACTAGCTCTGATACCAATTTTCAGGATAATGGAAAGGGTGTGTGCTAAGAGGGGAGGGGTGAATCAGTACCCTTAAAAACTTTTAATCAATTCTTTGTAACCACTGTTTTGTATTAACTGACAGAGTAGATTGTGTACACCAAACATATAGTATCACTACTGAAATGTAAATGCATGTAAAATAAACAACACACATACATGAAATTAAGTACTCATGACACTAGTATTTTGGTATTGCAGAAAACCCCTGTTAGAAGGTAAAAACTGTGGTGGGGATGAGACCCACAAAACTTCACTACTGCAGTAAATAAAGTAGCCTGTTAAATCTTACAAAGAATGATCACTTCTGATGAACTTACCTTGTTAGGATTAATAATGAGATCGATTAGATCTACCTTGTGTGAGGATTTTGCAACAAAAATTATGTGTGCACTTGATTAAGAGATTTACAATAAGACAGTTAAGTCTACTCTGTTAAGAGATTTTGGGGGTCTATTACAATTGTTAGAGAGTAACAAAAATTTGATCTGAAACATATACAATCTCAATATTTCTGATACAGATCCATTAAGTGCATACAAAACATATCACCTTAATGTGAATAATAATACCTTCTACTATGTTATGCTTGGTAGCCTTGCCTTAGTTCTGAAAACTAATTTTTGCAATGTAGTCTCTATCCTCCATTTGTTTGCTCGAATTGACCTAGAATTGGAAAATGGGAATTGGTGAATTGGTATAGGCCAATTCCAATTTTGGTCCAAAATGAGCATTCTGCAATTCCACCTCGAAACCTGGAATTGGAATTGACTCATGGAATTGGAATTGAGAATTCAATTTTGAGAAGGGAAACCAATTCTTGTTTTCCAATTCTAGGTCAATTCCAGCAAACAAAAGGGCCTATTGATCTCTAATGTCTATAGTGTGGCAGCTACTTTATCATTGCTTGATCAACTAAATTACAAAATTTGACATCTATACGTTTATATATCAAACGATATGACCTAATTAGGGCTTTACAATTACATCCCTACCCTAAGATCAACAATGTACATAATTTACCTTGATCATCTAACATAAGAGACATAAACAATTAATGTTGTAAATCTGTAATTAATGTTCTCCTCGATCGTGTAAACCATTATCTAGGTTAGAAAAAAAATTTTGTTACATAGAATAATGTGCCAAAACAAACTTTTATGTGGCCTCTATTCCACTCGATTATTGTTGTCTCTTGGTGCTCAGTGTTGTCTGTGTATCTCAGTTATACTGCTTGTTCGGTTTATACTGTGTAGTTCAGTGTTGTCTACTACTCGGTTCAGTCTGTCAGCTCGGGTATCATTGTACTCGGTTAACTATGGGTGTGATCAGTGCTCTCAGTTAACTATGCATTTTGGTGAATATACCAACTATCCTATTGTGACTATGTTACCATCTGTCCATTATGTATTCTTGATAACTAATGACAACTTCAATGCGCAATTAGAGTAACAACGATTGGATGTCATTTTTTATCAGCTGCAATTTGATTTTAGAAGTCAATAAATAATTTCCCTTGCATTGTATATGATTTCTCTTAATAATAAAATCATCTGGTTCAATTCTTTGGAAATTAGTTCAATAATTTTCTTTTAATCCAAATTTATTATCTTTCCTAGAAACACTTTTTAAAAATTAAAGGAATTACATATTTAATTCAAAAAAAAGTCATATATATCATTTGCCTAGCAAATTAGTGGTCTAGCAGAGTTAGAACCTGCATGCGGTTCTTACACCATGGCTCAAATCTGCCTTAAATAGAAAGATTTCACTATCCTTAGTAGATAAACTCCATTCTCAACAACTATCATTTTAACAGACTGCCACCAAGCTAAAAGACCAAGCAAGACTCGTGATCCAGAGGAATCACATCTTACTTTTCATTGCTTCCATCTCCACTAATAAATTATCCCAATTTTTCTTTGGTTTGTATTATTGACTTGTGCATTGTGTCATATCTTTGCCTCAAGAGATTACTGATTCTTCGTGCACCATAAGATATCGCATCCACTACCCATATCATGACACTTGATCCAATGCCCTTTTTGAGAATCATCCTCTTTGCACATTATGCTTATTGGTCTTATCAAACATCACTTCTATAATTTTTCTTGGCTTCTTGCATACTGAGACCTCAGTCTAGTCACTACTCCCACTCCAACATCGGAACATGTTTACCATTTTTCCCACCTCCTTCACTCGATTACTTGGTAGCCAAAATATTCTCTATACCTTTCCATCTTGTAGGATTAGAGTTGAGAAAGTTGATACAATCTCGTGTATCCCCTCAAATTTCTAATAGGTTTGCATATCAATTAGCCTTCATGTATACATGTTGGATATACAAGTCATCTATACTTCTCAAACATTCCTAGATTCTATCAACTCAAACACCTAATTTTCAATTTGTTCTTTTCTTCCTTTTGACTATATTGATACATATCCTCAAGTTACTCTCTATGTCTATATGGTTCTGGATCCCTTTTTCTTTCAAATCTCTAGTCCCTTAGTCAATGCCTCCATCTCCATTTCATTGTTTGTTATAATACCTAAATTCCAAGGCATTGCCCCAACAGATTCTCTAGAGGCATTTATTGTAATGCATCTTGGGCCCACCCAGTCTAGGTTTCCCTTGGATGCCCCATCAAAATCTAACTTGAGTCTACTCCTCATTGAAGCAATCCATTTGGCTTCTCTCCATTTGTTACTTTTACTAGTTAATCCCCCAAGTGCAACTCTATGATTACGCCATATGTTATGTACTTCATTATCCCCGATTATGAAGCATGTGTTTAATCTTGGGGAATAATTTTATTTTTCCACCTCATAGATTTCCTTTTGATCCTCCTTATTACCTATTCAATGTCCATGGCTAAATCCCTAAATACTTTTAGATATTTTCTTTCCATATATTCCACATAGTCAAATATGGGACAATAATCCATCGATTTTCCCATAGTGCATTTTAATTTTGATTCAGCCAGTTTGTAAGGAATTATTTTAAGTCACTTTTTAAAACTCCACTCAATCGCATTTATCTTGTAGCCAATGCCAACATTTGTTAGAAAATGGGTAGTTCAATAGGAGATGATCTATTATTCCAATATCACCATGGAAAAGAGAGCAACGATTATACCTACATATGTCAATGGCCTTCAACCTTTCCCTAGTTAATATACGTGCTTATGTATGGTCATCCACATAAATGTGTTAGCTTTAGGAAGTACAACACTATTCCAACACAATGAGTGTTGCCAGTCTATTGATCGAGCGTAGGCTCTGTATATTTCATATCCCATTCTCACTATATACTCCCTAGATTTTGAGCCACACCACATAACTTCATCTTTCCTAGACAAAATACATATTCTCCTTTTAATAAGTACATCCAATAATTTTATCTTTATTTTTGACGTGATCATAATGTCTCAAAAGTCTATCCATTCAAAATCATCCCTTGTCTCTCTTATGATCATATGAATATGGTCCACCACCTTCTACCCATATAGGTTCCTCATTATATTTATATGTTTCTTCAACCCTTTGATCTCCCTCAATTACTGATGGCCATTCCACAAGTCCATCCAAAAATTATTTGTCTGTTCATTCTTTATTTTCCAAGATAAATGTTATGTAATGATCTTCCTACTTTATCATACAAAGTTCCCAAATGTCAATCCTCCATAAATCTAAGGTTGTGTGATCACTCTTCTAGCCTTATTTAATTCTAGACACTTCCTCCTAAATATCTTGTACCACAATCTAATGGGTTCATTGTACATCTTCCATGTTAACTTAGCTTCCTAGAGCTAAATTTTGCATCCTCATTTGCCTCAGGTTTTCTCTCCCATTCACCTTTGACAAGGAAGCAATGTCCTAGTGGATGAGTAAAATTTCCATTTCCTCATTTTCCCTCTCCCAATTTGTTTTTCAGAAATATTTTGATTTGAGCTCCAACTTTGTTTGTGATTTGGAAACAAGGACATAACATAGGTTAGAACTATAGACATAAATGTGTCATTGTTAGATGGCCCACAAACAATAACCACTTTCTCCCCCATGTCAAGGACTTCCCCCTATAATTATTTATGACCTAGTTATAATGTTATGTTTTGCATGCCTTGGTAAGAAAAGATGCACTGACATACTTCGAAGGAAGAGAAGTCTTCATGAATCCTAAGATAATGTCAATCAATCACTACAATCTTTTCTTGGTGTGGAATAAATATACCTCAAATTTATTCTTATTCAACAGTTGCACTAAGACCTTTGAATATCAATCTAATTCCTATTTGATACCTTCAAAAACTTTGACTAACACCTTACCAAAGGAGACTATTGTGTCTGCAAATTGAGCATGAGTAATTGGATCAAAATTTGCCACTCATGTTGTTCCTTTCCAATTGTACCAATCACTCCAATACATAAATGATCTTTCCATTTCCTCTATCATAACCACAAACAAGAAACTAGATTGAGGATCTCTCTATCATAATCCATTCTTTGTTTCAATAAAACCACATAGTGACTCATTAATTGCAATTCCCAACCATCCCTACCCTCCTCTTTCCTCCTTCTTGCTAGTTGTCATACTCCAGAAAAGAAAGGGCTTAAAGCTTTGCCACATACCCTCCACTAGCCTCTAATTACCTTCTTTAACTTGAAATCCAACCCCAACTCTACTAACACCAACATAGGAATCACCCCCCCAGTCCACTCTGGCTTCACACATGAGCCCATGCAAACACCGTTGAAGCCACATCAATATTGGATATATATTTGTGTTATGTAGTCATGAATTATTCCCCTAGTAGCAGGTCCAATATTTGCTAGAATTGCGGATTGTCCACCAAAAAAATTCCCTTCAACCTTTTATTGGTAAGCTCCCCCAGGAAAATTTGTTGTTGCTTTGGAGTCTTTAAAGTGAATTTTGCTTCCATTATAGTCGACTATCACTCATTGACCTCTACAACACCTAGATGTGAAGCCAATTCTGCACTTGCCCAATGACAATTGCCTTGCCTCATGTCACCTTAATCTACACGTAGAATTCTGGACGCTTCTTTAATCTACAATAACCATCTCATGTGTGGTTTAATTGCCACCCTCTGCTTCATGATTGACTATTGGAAAGAGGGAAGAAACAAAAGGTATTTCAAATTCAAATTTTAAAAGGGCCTCATCAATCGTGAGGTAAGTGGAGGACTTACCCACTCACATTCACAGTTTCTACTTGAATTATGTCCACTTATATATGTTGTCTAGTTATTCTACTAAGTGCCCAAATCCAACCATTCCCCTTCAATACTCTGAAAATTTTCAATTATATCATCTCTCCCTTGGTCTTTGAGGGTCACCCCAACCTTAGAGTAGATCTTTTTAATAAATTTAAAAAGATAACAGACATTTGTTTCCCCTTTCATGATTGCACTGGCAATAACCAGTGAATCTCCCTCCAAATGAAGCTTTTTTATATTAAACTACTTTGCCATTTTGATTGCAAGGAGAGCTGCCAAACTTCAGCCTTATTATTGGTGCCCTTTGCCAAATTCTTAGCCTATACCACAAGTATGTTATTTGCCTAATATATGATCACATAGTATCTTATTTGTCTAATATCTAGAGGAACATGTATTTTAAAGTAAAAAATTAAAATACTAAAAGAAATATTTATTTTACTTTTTATCTTACAATAAATCAAAAATTAAATCATTAACATACTAATGACTTTAGCTTAGGAATCACTAAAATATGATTATGTATTTGTTTATATAGTTTTCTTCATCAATATTTTAAACTAATTTTACTCAAATCTCCTATTTTTGCATGCACAAAAGCATGCCACTGCTAGTAAATACATATTTTCAAGATATGTGTCTATAAGATATAAAATAATTTACACACCACCCAAAAAAAAAAAATTAAAAAAAAAAAAAAAAGAATAAAATAGAATATTTTAAAATTCTAAGTCTTTTTGGAATTAGTTGGAAACTTTCTAGATTTATGATATTGCATGTCTTTATTTGCAATCAAAGAGAGGGAGACACATGTTCTCTATAATGAAGATTATTAACTTAAAACAATTTGTTTTGAAAAAATTATAATACTAAAAGGAATATTTATTTTACTTTTTATCTTACAATAAATAAAAAATTAAATCATTAACATACTAATGACTTTAGCTTAGGGAATCACTAAAATATGATTATGTATTTGTTTATATAGTTTTTTTTATCAATATTTTAAACTAATTTTACTCAAATCTCCTATTGTTGCATGCACAAAAGCATGCAACTGCTAGTAATTACATATTTTCAAGATACGTATCTATTAGATATAAAATAATTTACACACCACCAAAAAAATAAAAAATAAAATAAAAAATATATATACATAATGGAATTCAAAAAAACATCTCTTTCCCTAACCAAAAATAAATCAAAAATTAAATCATTAACATACTAATGACTTTAGCTTAGGGAATCACTAAAATATGATTATGTATTTGTTTATATAATTTTCTTCATCAATATTTTAAACTAATTTTACTCAAATCTCCTATTGTTGCATGCACAAAGCATGTCACTGCTAGTAAATACATATTTTCAAGATACGTATCTATTAGATATAAAATAATTTACCACCAAAAAAAATAAAAATAAAAAATAAAATAAAATAAAAATAAAAAATATATATACATAATGGAATTCAAAAAAACATCTTTTTCCCCAACCAAAATTAAATCATTAACATACTAATGACTTTGGCTTAGGGAATCACTAAAATATGATTATGTATTTGTTTATTTAATTTTCTTTATCAATATTTAAAACTAATTTTACTCAAATCTCCTATTGTTGCATGCACAAAAGCATGCCACTGCTAGTAAATACATATTTTCAAGATACCTATCTATTAGATACAAAATAATTTACACACCACTAAAAAATAAAAATAAAATAGAATAAAATATAAATAAATATAAATATAAATTCAAATAAAATATCTCTTTCTCCCACCAAAAATAAATCAAAAATTAAATCATTAACATACCAATGACTTTAGCTTAGGGAATCACTAAAATATGATTATATATTTGTTTATATAGTTTTCTTCATCATTATTTTAAACTATTTTTACTCAAATTTCTTATTGTTGCATGCACAAAAGCATACCACTGCTAGTATATACATATTTTCAAGATACGTATCTATTAGATATAAAATAATTTACACACCACCAAAAAAATAAAAAAATAAAAAATAAAAAATAGAATAAAATAAAATATATATATATATATATATACATGGAATCGAATTCAAATAAAACATCTCTTTCCCGACCAAAAATAAAAAAGAATAAATAAAGAAAAGATTGGAGTTAGAAGATAAAGACTAGAGTGGATTATATAATTGTGATGGAGACAAATAATAGATGAAATTCCGATCCAAGTTGTCAAAATGGAATTCGGGTGGTGGAATTTGAAAGACGGTTTGGGATGCTTTCCTTTCTTCGCGCTGTAATACTTATTCTCCAAACTCAACCGGCTCTATCCACGTGTAACAAAACTCTCGGAGGCAAATCAAAGCTCAACACCCAGTCCAGAGCCTTCTATATATAATTAACGCTTATTCGACGGTCTAGGATTAATTGCGATTCATGACAGTTGGCCACTATAAGTAATGTGTTCAAGTATTTATCTAGGGTTTTAGGCGCCCTGCAACGTTTTTTAAATGACTCTCTGTTCAAACTGTTATAACAAACCACAGTTTTGGTGCTTGCGAGTGCTTCGGATTGAAATTTCTCTCTGGTTTGGATTTCGCATATATTTTGTTCAAGTAAGTAGCTTTACTGGATCATCAATTCAGGATGGGATGGGATTTGTGCTTTTGTTGTTCGGAATTTTGATTATGTATGCTCTGATTTACAGATAAGTTTCTGAGGTTTTTTTATTGGACTTTGGGGAAATGGGCGGTCGAAGGAGATATGAAGGTGGTCGACGATGTACACAGTCGTATCATCCGAACAAGGAGGTTATGGATTCCTTTCGCCCCCGAAAAACAACAGGTACAGAAAGTAAATGCTTTAGATTTTGTACTTTTATTGATTTTCGATGTTCATTTGTTACATACATAGCGTATTTTCTAAGTTTGATACTTTGATTTGATGGTTTTCTGACATCGCCTCTTGAGTACTGCACCCTGATATGAGTCCTTCTGTAAGGCGACTATTGGGTGCAGGGTTAAGCAGTACTGTCAAGTTTGAGGTTTTGAACTTTCAGCTTTTCTTTATGGGATTTATTGCATCTCAAAATCTTAGGTGAATTGAGATGATTATCGGGCATCTTATCCGCTAATTGAAAGTATTTTGAGATTATAATTTCTGCTGCATGAAATATGTGTTATTTGGTGACTTGGTTCTGAATATTTGGGGACGTTTGGTATCTGCCTGTTTATCTTGGTAAATCTGGGGGAAAGTTTAGGGTTGCCTTTAATGCTGTACGAGTGTGCTTGAACCAGTCTTAGACACGGCCAGGCTTGAGTTTTCCCTTCAATTGTTTGATCACAACCTCACTACTTTTCGCCGGTGTTCTTGGCTACTTTATTGTGAGGGAGGATTGACACTTGAATCATTCTAACCCTCATATGTGCAGTATCTTGTTATTTTTAGCAGAGTTGAAATTGGGGAATGAGGGCTTTTCTGCTTTGAGTGTTGGTATTTTTGCCCTTGCTGAATTGGTTTGAGATTGAATAGGGTTTTGGATTGGAAATTTTGAGTCTAATAAAGGGCGTCTTTTATTAATGAATAAAGTGGCTCTGTTTGGTGAGTATGGTTGAAACTAGGGTTTATACGATATAGGCGCCTTCCACTGGCATGCATAGTGTGGGATGTGTTTGCTTAAATCTGTGTCAACATTTGTTCTGATGTTTAGTCAGAGGCAATAGCAGATGGAAATTGTTTATGGTTGAAAAGTATTTCAAGTATATTATCTATTGATGTTGAAGCGAATTGAAACCAAATTCTTTTAGGGCTTTGCTATTGATAGTGAGATCTGTTTTAACGTGCGTTTAATGTATTGTCTAACTCGTGTGTGGATGTTCTCAGCCGTTTGGATACCAACCGTACCTTTGTGGGAAAAGGAATTTTGTGAGCAATCTACTGGTCTTTCATGGAAAGAATTTTGTGAGGCCAAGAAAAACACATTTTTCTTTCCAGAAATAGAAAAGTGGAACGATTCAGCAGCAGCAGAAGCTTTTGATCTTGTCAAGAGGAGGTATATGGCACAGACTAACGGCGCTCCTTTTGACATACCAGAACTTGACACCAATGAGTACATTGATGTAGTAGATTGGAATGCACTTGACATGGGAGATATTGACTTGCCAGAGGGACATGGCTCTGATTCAGAAAATGAAGAAAATTGTGCAAATGGAAGCCGAGAGACTGAAAATTTGCCAGATTTGTATCAAGAGATAACAGCACCTGAAAAAGAGAGGTATATAAAAGAAAAAAGTCAATGGAAGGAAAGGCCTTTTGGATATGGGCGTGTCTACTTTCCCGAGATTCATGAAGCACGCACAGTTATCTGTAAGGTTGTTGACTTGTATACCGCTGAGCCTCCATTAACTGATCACTGGTTGGTAGATTTGTGGTCAAAAAGTTTTAGGTCAAATGAGAAGAATTCAGTTACTGGCTCTTTGGTTTGTAATAATAATGAAATCATCTTTGGCACAAGTGCAATGCAATCAGGCTGGACTGAAGATGAAAAGGAGGTGAAAACAAATTCAACTGGTCATAATATAGAGCAGAAGAATGGAACTATGGAAAACAGAGCATGTCAGTTTATAGAAGGTTCAGATAAGGAAAAATGGGGAAATACAACAAAAACAGGCTTAAATGAAAATAAAATGAAAGCAGTATGTTACCCAAAGGTCCATCCAATGGAGCAGAAGAATGCAGCAATGGCACATTCAACCAAGAATAAGTTTGAAGCCTCTGGATGGGGTGCCGAGTTCGAGCACGAGCAGGAAGTAACATGGGATCCTGCTGTTCCTCCTCAGGTTTGTAATAAGAATCAAAAGAAAAAATGGGAAAATACAATAAAAACTGGTTCAAATGAAATTGGAGTAAAATGTTATCCAAAAGACCACATCATGGAACAGAAGAATGAAATGGTGACAACCAAGGATGAGTTTGATGCCTCTGGATGGGGTCCAGAATTTGAGCATGAAAAGGAAAACGAGTGGATGGGAAATTTGCAAGAAAATTTCCCATATCATGAATATAGAGTGGGTGCCTCTAAAATTTTCATTCCTACAGCTAGCAGGAATTCTGGTGGCTGCAAATACCGAGATGAAAATGAGTGTAATTATGAACTAGGTGATTGTCAATACCAAAACCAGTATTTTGCACAAAATCACTGGGAGCCATTTTCACAATTTTCCTCAAGGAGGATTAATGTTCCTGCAAGAAGAAACCGGAGATTTCAAACCAATAAAAAAGTTAATGGGGGGCAATTGTCTCTCAATCTAAATCATAATGTAGAGTTAAATCCAGCATCTGCTTGTAATTGAGGTGTGTATCATTCTTCTCTTCAACTTATTAAATTTATGTGCATATCATTTAGTATATATATTTTTTCTGAGCTGAATGTTCTCATATGTTTTCTTATCGAAAATATTCAGGTTATTTTAAGGAATATCACCCAGCACCCAGCAGTCATGATTTTCGGAAGAACGGCAAGTACTGGAGGCAAAATAAGGTTTGGTGAGATGGACTTGGAAAGTATTTACATACTAGTGTATACCTCTTAAGTGGCATGCTGGTCTATGCTTGAGAAAGTTCTTAATGATGGTGTTCACACAAATGGCATACTGGTGCAAGGCAGAGATATATTTAGTAGCAATTGTCTGATCATGGGTCAAGAAAATATTTGTATATCATATATTGAAATCGATGCAGTGAGTTTTTTTTCTCAGTGATTATCTGTCAATAATCACATTTTTCAATCCCACAATATAATGTTTTCTGAACTTGATGCATATTTTTAGTTAAGTGGAGAGCACGCTGTTTAATTCAGAATTACAGCCTGCACATATTACGACAGGATATTCTTTGTGTGTAATTAGTTACAACATTACAAATTTACTCAACATGGGGTTGAGGCACTTGTATACATCGAAATTCTACATTCTTTATAAGATATAACATATTGCTGTAGTTCTGTGTTTCTGTGTTACATTTCTTTTGCCCAAATTTCCTGCCTCAAAAGTGCAAGCTGGATTAAAATACAGAAATTAAAGATTTTATAGCCATTATTAAGAATTTGTTTGCTTCACAATCTTGATCCAACCATAATAATGGTTTACAAATTTTAAAGGTGGATGTTTCTCCAAATATTAGTTTTCTTGTCACTGTTATCATAGTTTGGGAACAATGGACAGATGCCTACATATCCAAGATGTGGTGGAATTATCATGTCTGTTGAGTTCTGGTTAAAAGTTGAAATATTACAGACACAATGAATTGACATGGGAGTTTTAGATTCAGTATACAACAGAAATTGCTTTTTTGAATGCTGTATCTGCATGGGATCCATTGCTTTTTCATAAACAGGATGGAGAGTAGTTGATGCGGATGTTTTGCTAATTTTGAGATGGCATTTTATTCATGTGTATTCCTTACAGCACACCCCATACATTCCTCCAGTTGTGTCTTACATAAGTTTTCTTCCAATTACGCTACATGTGTACAACACAGGTATACCCCAAGGATACCCTTCTTTCCCTTGCTTAGAGTGTTACTGTTGCAGAAGATGCGCACCTGATTTCTAATATGCCATGTAACATATCCAAAACGGGTCTCATGCATTATCCTATATAGCTGTTAATTTTATTTATAGGCATGCATAGACATGCATATACTCTGCATTTGAATGAACTATTTTCCAACCAGTTTCAGAAAAAAAAGGGTTACATGGGCTTGACTCTTATTTAATAAAATTTGAGGACGCTTCCCATTCTTGTAAGATTCTTTATAGCACACACTACATTCATCTAGTTGACATTATATGATTTTTCTTCTAATTGTTAATGTTTCATCCCAGAAATGAACAATAAACAACAGGAAAAAATAATGAATACTAAGACAACAATTTATCCTGGAAAACCCTCCAACTAGAGGGAAAAACCCAGCCACACCAGAAAGATATCTCTTTTATTAATAATAAAAGTTCAAGTACAATACTTTCAACTTGATGCAACTCCTACACACAAATCAATCACACATATATATATAGAATTGAGAGACTCTTCATATCACAACCCAAGGTCTCTTCATATTTCCAAATGCATGACTCTTCATATAATAAACTGTCAAAAATTTAGAGTGTGACACCTAGCACACATTGTATGCACACTGTGCTCACTTAAAATGACAGAAATATCATCATAAATATCTTCTCTAGCTATGACGCAATACAGAGGTATTGTCCCAATTTCAACATATAGCAAAATCAGAGATAAAGATCTCTATCGCAGCTACAATCTTCTCTTAGCAAGAGAGAGATCTTTAGTATGGCAGACACACATAGCTGCAACCAAAGATGTCAATAATAAATTCTCATCACATTGTTATCTCAACATAACATTATTCATCATAGTTACTTCATAAGTGCATAAAATTAAAGTCATGGAGTCTCACACATGACTTCCACCATGGCTACTCCCAGAGGGTGGAACAAGGGCTTTCACCTCAAACTTCTCCTAGAGAAGAATGCATTACCACCTTGCCAACTCGCAGAGGGTGGATCGACCATAGCTACTCCCAGAGGGTGGAACAAGGGATTTCACCTCGAACTTCTCTCGCAGAGAAGAACTCATTAACAAGGGATTGCACTTTGAATTTCTCTCGCAGAGAAGAACTCATTAACAAGGGATTTAACCTCGAGCTTCTCTCGCAAAGAAGAATTAATTAACAAGGGATTTCACTTCGAACTTATCCCTCTCGGAGAAGAACTCATTAACAAGGGATTGCACCTCAAACTTCTCCCTCTCAGAGAAGAACTCATTAACAAGGGATTGCACCTCGAACTTCTCCCTCTCAGAGAAGAACTCATTAAAACTCATAAAATATCATCAAAATACTGAGACTCCCTCTCAATAGGGGAAACATTGTCATGGCTTTGATTATCACAATACCAGGAAATTGGTTCCAATGTTTGTCAACAATTTTGCAGTCACACTGCTACACAAGCTTGCTGATCCTTTGCAAAGGACATAGCATTCTCCCTCTGTCGCTCAAGTTCCCTGATGAGGAGAATCTAACTCACAAGAGATTTCTTGCTCTTCTCAAGGCCTTTCCTAAGACCTTACTAGGGTACTTCTCTCTACCCTAACCAGAGGACACTCCTACGGTCCCTCTTCTCCACCTAGATCTCTCCACCAACTTCAAACTCTCCTCAATCCTTCTCTACTCAACTGTGCATCCATAGACTCAATTCAAGTACCTATGCTCCCAAGCTGTTCTTTACCATGGAAATAGGTGTTCTTACTATTCCCCTTTCACTTTCTATCAATCTTGATCCATTCTATTGGATTCTTGCAAAGTTCTTCTATCGTGTTTATAAGTTCCTAGTTTTTAGGCCTTGTAGCCTTTTTAGCCCAATTAGGCCTCCTAGAATCTGAAAACTTGGAGTTCCTCCCACCTATCCTTAGCAACCCATCAAACTGACTATGGATCCTTTATATGTTAACCCTATGCTTCAAGATTTTTAGGGTTTCAAGTTCCCAAACTATCCGTACACAAAACTTTCAACAAACCCCTATTTTTAAATGTTTCTAGGGCATGTATGACAGTTTGTCTTCTTTTAGCTCCCAATGTGCTCACCTAAACTCCTAAGACCCTCTCCTCTCAACCACATGTCCATGATACATGCCCCTACATTCACCACCTCGAAATTGGCACAAACCAATCCATTTAGCAAGTCCTCTTGCCTCTGTAACTGTGCAAACCCCTAGCCAAATATCTCTGTACTTGCCTAGCGTATGCTTGTAAAATTAGCTCCCCTGCACACAAGGACTCCAAAATCCATATTTACACTACTTACAAAGTGCCTTTCTTGATTCCAAGTGGCCTTAAAGATCCAACCACGAGAATTCAAGAAAAGGCCATATTTACATAACTGTCTTTGGATTGGACAACGACATAGTCAGAACTAAAGAATTTACAAACTAGTAAAAGAAAGTACCATATTGCTAAACTACCACCACATAGATTAATTACATGAACTCCTTTACACAGATCCAACACAAGGATCCACCATTAAATCCATTAAAGTGTGAATGAAGGCTCTGTAACTAAAAAACAGTCCAAATTCTTGCTCTCTCCAAACTCAATCTGTACAATCTGATGTCCAACCCCCAAATTAGGGTTTGTTTGGTCTTAAGTAGTCCACTTCCACGTGCTCAGACCCTTAGATCAGGTTTAAGACCTCATTAAAACTCTTTCCAACATTCTAGGAAAATGTTGTCATGACAACTTTGCAAAATTGTCATGAGCAACTTTTACAATTTTTGTAATTGTGACATTCTACTATCCTAACTTGCACAACTCGATCCATAATCACTCCATTGGATCCTAAAACACTCAAAAACACCAAAAGTACATGTGCCACTCCATTTTGGAGTCTTGGTTAATGTTTGACCCACTTTGACTTTCCTAGGTCTTAAGCAAACAATGAGCCTATACCCTATTGGACTAAACCTCACACAAAAAACCTATAGACTCTTACCTAAGAAAACACTCCACACAAATTTGGGACTTTATCTCAATCCTTATTTCCCTGGTGGTTGGCTAGAACCACCTACAAGCACAAATTGTCAAAGATCTTCACTAAGACCTTAAGGTGCTCCTGCACCATTCTCCCCCTGCAACAAGAAATTCAGGGTACCTGAGGTGTGATGAACTCCAGGCTGATGCCATGCTTCTTGAAATCACTCTCTACTATCCAAGTAGCCTTTGATTCAGGTTGATGCTTCCATTTCACTAGGTGCTCCATGTAGGTCTTGTGTCTAGTCTTCTTCTTCACTCTAGAATCTAGTACCTTCTCAGCTTGAGGCTTGATCTGATCAGGAACCTTGAGTTCTACCACATCCTTAATCACTTTTGCACCGTACTCTTGCTCCTCTATCCCTGGACCCTTGTATTTAATCAGATCCTTCACATTGAAGATAAGAGAAATGGGCATCTCCTTTGGTAAATCTACTTTGTAGGCATTGGAGCCATACTTGGCCAACACCTTACATGGACCAATCCTCTTCATTTGCAGCTTGCTTGGTATGCGTTTTTGTAGTCTGTCTTTGTTCAAAAACACCATCACCAAGTCTCCTACCTCAAACTGTTTAAGTCTAGTCTTCTCTTTTCATCCATTTAGCTTTAAGCTTATGATTAGCCTCCATTAATGTCCTTCTCACCTGTTCATGAACCTCTCTCATTGACTGAGCAAAATGATCTACATGTCCATTGATCCCATCATAACCTTTTAAGTCCCTAAGTTCAAGAACACCCTGTAGATGTAATCCATGCACAATTTCAAATGGACTCTTACTAGCAGTCCTGTTGGTACTGTCATTATAACCAAACTCTGCTTGAGGAATGACTTGTTCCCATCCTTGCCAATATTCCTTGGTTAAACACCTCAACAAATTACCAAGAACTCTGTTAATTACCTCTGTTTGGCCATTCATTTGTGGATGATATGCAGAGCTATGTGCCAAGTTGGTTCCCAATCTCTTCCATAATATTTTCTAGAAGTGCCCCATAAATTCTACATCCCTATCTGATACAATACTGGTTGGCAACCCATGGATCCTCACTATTTCTTTAAGGAAAAGATGAGCAATATGACTAGCATCATGAGTTGTTTTACAAGGGATAAAATGACTTATTTTACTGAATCTATCTGCTACCACAAACACACTATCCAAACCAGTTGGTGTTCTAGTGAGCCCCACTATGAAGTCCATACTTATGCACTCCCAAGGCCTATTTGGGATGGGCAATGGATGATAGAGCCCTACATTTGAGGACGTCCCTTTGGCTTTTTGACATACCCCACATTGCTCAACATACTTCCTTACAGCCTTCTACATTTTAGGCCAATGGTAAAATCTCTCCACAAGATCTAGGGTCTTATTTTAACCCAAAGTGTCCACTCAAACCACCATTGTGCTTCTCCTGGACAAGGTTCTCCCTCATGGAACCCCTTGGAACTCATAGTTGTTTCCCCTTAAACAGTAAGCCATTCTGCAACGTATAGTCAGCACTATGGAAATGGTTATCAAATTCAGTACATACCTTATAAATCTTTGAGAAATCTGCATCTCCTTCATATAGATCCTTGAATCCTTCAACTCCTGTGCTCTGCAACTATATTTATAGGACAATGAGAAATCTTCTACTGAGTGCATCTACAACTTTGTTGTTCACTCCCTTCTTATGCTTGATTGTAAATGTGTATGACTGCAAAAATTCCATCCACTTTATGTGTCTCAAACTGAGCTTCTCATGTGTATTTATGTAGCTAAGAGCTTGGTTACCTGTAAATACCACAAACTCTTTTGGCAATAAATCGTGCCTCCACTTCTTGAGAGCTTGAACCAATGCATAAAGCTCCAAGTCATAAGATGAATATCTAGACTTTGCCTCATTTAACCTTTCACTAAAGAAGGCTACTGGCCTCCCTTCTTGACTTAGGACTACACCGACTGCTATATTGCTAGCATCACATTCTACAATGAACAATTTGTCAAAACTTGGAAAAACCAGTATAGGTTGGGTAGCCACTTCTTTCTTCAACCTTTTGAACCCTTCATTGGCTAAGGGCTTCCTTGGTTCATATTAAATTTGTCTCGACTCCACCCTTTATGGTATCTAGGATAGGTGCACAAATTTCACTAAACCTCCTCACAAACTTCCTATAAAACTGAGCCAAACCATGGAAGCTTCTCACTTCTGTCCCTGTTTTTGGAGTGGGCCAAATTAGGATTGCTTCAACCTTGCTTTTATCCATCTTTAGATCACCTTGGGAAACTACAAACCCTAAGTAGACAAGTTCTTTTTTCATGAATTCACTTTTCTCAAGGTTGATGGTTAACTTCTCCTTTTGGAGTTTCTTCAACACAATCTCCAGGTGTCTCATATGCTCTTCTTTGGTTTTGCTAAAGATGAGGATATCATCTAGGTAGACTACTACAAATACACCTATGTAATCCTTTAAGACTTCGTTCATAACTGTCAGAGTAATAGTCTATCGGGTTATTAATTAAATCATTATGATCTAATTACTAACTCACCTATTCACTCTAGTTGCTTAAGCTAACCTTAGGTTTTCCCTTTTAGGGTTTCGTGATTCCTTTTAT
>MU225244.1:154633-165250 GCA_018584345.1 Thuja plicata
CACACCTGTCATACCACTTGCATTGGGGATTCCCTTTCAGGATCCTCGTGTCTTCTCATTTGAGCATCAGCTTGGCCTTCCAGTGACACCTCATCTTTCGAGGTCACCTCTTCAGCACCCACTGACTCTCACTCCTCTGCATTGGAGTCCCAGTGGTTTGTTCTTTTCTCCAGGGGTTCTTTCATTCTAGGGGGGCTTTGGAGCCTTGACCCTCTCTCACGGGGGGGTTAGCAGCACGCATTGTACTACTGGCTTTGAGAGAGTCTCTTGAAGTCTTTCCTTTTGTCTTTGCTTTCTTTTATATCTCTTTTTGGAGAGGGGTTTTTCCCACTGGGTTTTCTCCTTTGTCTCCGGTTTACAGAGATTTCCTTGTGCTGGGTACCTGATCAGGCCTTGTTGCCGGGACCCATTTCTTTCTTTCTTAGTCTTGCTAGGTCTTCTTTCTCCCTGAGTTCTGCTTAAGGGGGGGTGTTAGATTATTATTTATTTTTTACTCTAGTTGCTTAAGTGTCTCTTAGGTGCATTATTAATTAATTCTCAATTAATAATGTGCAACCTAGTATTTCCCTTTTAGGGTTTCGTTCACATTTTTAAGGTTGAACTTTGTAATTGTCTTTTAGAAATTCAGTTGATATTTTTGCTCTCACATTTTGAGTAATCTTCTGGGTTCCGCTTTTTTCCATTTTGCTGTTTCAATCTTGTGACAGGTTTATTGCATGCAGCTGGATCTTGGAGTTGAATCTGATATTTCATCAGTTTCTACAGTGATGTCCAACCCCCATATTAGGGTTTCTTTTGGTCTTAAGTAGTCCACTTCCACATTCTCAGACCCTTAGATCGGGTTTAAGACCTCATTAAAGTTCTTTCCAAGATTCTAGGAAAATGTTGTCATGACAACTTTGCAAAATTGCAATGTTGTCATGAGGAACTTTTACAATTTTTGTAATTGTGACATTCTACTATTATAACTTGCACAACTTGATCCAAAATCACTCCATTGGATCCTAAAACACTTAAAAACACCAAGATCACATGTGCCACTCCATTTGGAGTCTTGTTCAATTTTTGACCCATTTGAGGTCTTAAGCAAACAATGAGCCTGGACCCTATTGGACTAAACCTCACACAAAAACCCTATAGACTCTTAACTAAGAAAACACTCCACACAAATTTGGGACTTTATCTCAGTCCTTATTTCCCTGGTGGTTGGCTAGAACCACCTTCAAGCCAAAATTGTCAAAGATCTTCACTAAGACCTTAAGGTGCCTTGCACCATTCTCCCCCCACAACAAGAAAATCAAGGTACTTGAGGTGTGATGAACTCCAGGCTGATGCCATGCTTCTTGAAATCACCCTCTACTATCCAAGTAGCCTCTGATTCAGGTTGATGCTTCCATTTCACTAGGTGCTCCATGTAGGTCTTGTGTCTAGTCTTCTTCTTCACTCTAGAATTTAGTACCTTCTCAGCTTGAGGCTTGATCTGATCAAGAACCTTGAGTTCTACCACATCCTTAATCACTTATGTACCATACTCTTGCTCCTCTATCTTTGGACCCTTGTATTTAATCAGATCCTTCACATTGAAGATAGGAGAAATGGACATCTCCATTGGTAAATATACTTTGTAGGCATTGGAGCCATAATTGGCCAACACCTTACATGGACCAATCCTCTTCATTTGCAGCTTGCTTGGTATGCGTTTTTGTAGTCTGGGTTTGTTCAAAAATACCATCACCAAGTCTCCTACCTCAAACTGTAAGTCTCTTCTCTTTTCATCCACTTTAGCTCTAAGCTTCTAATTAGCCTCCATTAATGTCCTTCTCACCTGTTCATGAGCCTCTCTCATTGACTGAGAAAAATGATTTGCATGTCCACTGATCCCATCATAACCTTTTAAGTCCCTAAGTTCAAGTACACCCCTTGCATGTAGTCCATACACAATTTCAAATGGATTCTTACCAGCAGTCCTGTTGGTACTGTCAATATAAGCAAACTCTGCTTGAGGAATGACTTGTTCCCATCCTTGCCCATATTCCCTAGTTAGACACCTCAACAAATTACCAAGAACTCTATTAATTACCTCTGTTTGGCCATTCGTTTGTGGATGATATGCAGAGCTATGTGCCAAGTTGGTTCCCAATCTCTTCCATAATGTTTTCTAGAAGTGCCCCATAAATTTTACATCCGTATCTGATACAATCCTGGTTGGAAACCTATAGATCCTCACTATTTCTTTAAAGAAAACATGAGAAATCTGAATAACATCCTGAGTTGTTTTACAAGGTATAAAATGACTCATTTTACTGAATCTATCTACTACCACAAACACATTATCCAAACCAATTGGTGATTTAGGTAGCCCCACTATGAAGTCCATACTTATGCACTCCCAAGGCCTATTTGGGATGGGCAATGGCTAATAGAGCCCTGCATTTGAGGATGTCCCTTTGGCTTTTTGACATACCCCACATTTCTCAACATACTTCCTTACATCCTTCTGCATATTAGGCCAATGGTAAAATCTCTTCACAAGATCTAGGGTCTTATTTAACCCAAAGTGTCCACCCAAACTGCCATTGTGCTTCTCTTAGATGAGGTTCTCCCCCATATAACCCCTTGGAATGCATAGTTGTTTCCCCTTAAATAGTAAGCCATTTTGCAATGTATAGTCAACATACTCACTATGGAAATGGTTATCAAAATCAGTACATACCTTATAAATCTTTGAGAAATATGCATCTCCTTCATATAGATCCTTGAATCCTTCAACTCCTATTCTCTGCAACTGTATTTCTTGGACAGTGAGAAATCTTCTATTGAGTGCATCTCCAAATTTGTTGTTCGCTCTCTTCTTATGCTTGATTGTAAATGTGTATGACTGCAAAAATTCCATCCACTTTATGTGTCTCAAACTGAGCTTCTCTTGTGTATTTATGTAGCTAAGAGCTTGGTTATCTGTAAATACCACAAAATCTTTTGGCAAAAATAGTGCCTCCACTTCTTGAGGGCTTGAACCAATGCATAAAGCTCCAAGTCATAAGATGAATGTCTAGACTTTTCCTCATTTAACCTTTCACTAAAGAAGTCTACTGGCCTCCCTTCTTGACTTAGGACTTCACCCACTTCTATATTGTTAGCATCACATTCTAAAATGAACAATTTGTCAAAACTTGGCAAAACCAGTATAGGTTGGGTAGCCACTTCTTTCTTCAACCTTTCAAACCCTTCATTGGCTTCCTTGGTTCATATGAACTTTGTCTTGACTCCACCCTTTATGGTATCTAGGACAGGTGTACAAATTTCACTAAACCTCCTCACAAATTACTATAAAACTGAGCCAAACTATGGAAGCTTCTCACTTCTGTCCCTGTTTTTGGAGTAGGCCAACTTAGAATTGCTTCAACCTTGCTTTTATCCATCTTTAGATCACCTTGGGAAACTACAAACCCTAAGAAGACAAGTTCCTTTTTCATGAATTCACTTTTCTCAAGGTTGATGGTTAACTTATCCTCTTGGAGTTTCTTCAACACAATCTCTAGGTGTTTCATATGCTCTTCTTTGGTTTTGCTAAAGATGAGGATATCATCTAGGAAGACTACTACAAATACACCTATGTAATCCTTTAAGACTTCATTCATGACCCTCATAAAATTACTAGGTGCATTTGTAAGCCCAAATGGCATTACTAACCACTCATAGAGTCCCTTTGTGGTTTTAAAGGTAGACTTCCACTCATCCCCCTCTTTCATCCTAATATGATAATATCTACTCTTAAGGTCTATTTTAGAAAAGTACTTAGCAGCCCCAAGACAATCCATTAGGTCTTCTATTCTAGGAATAGAAAATCTATACCTAATTGTTATCCTATTTATTGCCCTAGAATCGGTACACATTCTCCATTTACCTCCCTTTTTAGGAGCCAATACCATTGGAACAACACATGGGTTGATGCTCTTTCTCATCAGACCTTGATCCAAAAGCTCTTGAACTTGCCTTACAATCTCCTTTTTTTGTTCTGGTGTCATCTTTTAAGCATCTTTTTTTGGCAATGATGCCCATAGCACAAAATCAATCGGATGACTGATTTCCCTTTGTGGAGGTAGTGTAGCTGGTGTCCCATCACATATTATGTCCTTGAACTGATCCAACAACTGTCTAACTTATGCAGACATATGTGTCTGATTGGGTGTCTCTTCCTCCTTTGGTTTTACCAGGATAACATTACCAATTCCTTCTTCCTACTTCATGTCTTTTAGGAATTATTTTCCACTCATTAAGACAGTATTGGTGTCCTTCCTCTCCATTATATCTTCTTCTATCAAGGACTGTATCTTATAAGTGACTCCATTCTTCTTGAATGAGTACTTATTCTCTTTTCCATGGTGGACTGCTTCTCTGTCATACTACCATGGTCTTCTAAACAACAGATGGAAAGAATCCATTGGTAGCACATCACAAAGTATCTTGTCTTGATACTTCCCTATGGTGAATTCAACCCATACTTTTTCATTGACCAATATGGTTTTCCCCTTGTTCAACCAAGTTACTTTATAAGGGTTAGCATGAGGTATCTAGCTCAATTTCAACTTCTGCACTGCCTCCTCTAAGATCACATTATCTTTTGACCTTGATTCTATGATGACTTTACACACTTTGTCATGATTCTTGCACTTTACCCTAAAGAGTGCTCTCCTTTGTTTGTGTTCATCCTTGTTAGGTTCTTTAAACAAGATTCTTATAAGCATTAGGATTTCTCCTTTCTCTGAATGTAGACTTACCTTAGATTGTTTAGTACTGTCTTCTTCTTTCACATATGCAATTTTCTTCTCTCCTTGTGAAGATGATGTCTTATCTAGACACCTATAGGCAGGGTCACCCAAGTGTCCACAGTTATAACATTTCATTGAAGCAAAATGTGAGCTTCTTCCAAAACCACCATATCTACCTCTTCCACCACTCTAAAAGCTTCTTCTTGTACCATATCTCCTCTATTTTTTGACTCACTTGTTTTCTCAATGGTCTTAGAGTCTCCTTGGCCTCTGGTGTCATTGCTCCTTCCACTAGAACCTCCTCTTTGTCCTCCTCTAGAGTCTCTACCTCTTCATGTACCCCTAGAGCTTGAATCTTGCTTCTTTCTGAGTTTTTATTCCAACTTAATGGCCATTTGAAAACAACCATGGATAGAAGTTAAGGTAAAGAGGCTTAGCTCCTCTTTAATGTTCGCCTCACTCCATTTAGCTATCTAGCTACTTTGATGCTTTCTATCTCTTGCACTCTGGACCTAAGGCATAATTTTTGAAATTCTTCAGTGTAGGATGCCACGTCTAAGTCCTTTTGTCTGAGATTCTTTCTCTTTTTATGCAGTTGGATGTCATAATCCTCTGGTAGGTAATTTTATTTTACCTTAGCCACCATAGCCTTCCAATTGACTATTGGATTCTGCCCTTCTCTTTCTCTTTCATCTTGCAAGAACTTCCACCATGTTAGTTCTTGTCCTCTCAACCTTGACTTAGCTATCTTCACCTTTTGTGCCTCTATAATCCCATCACATTCAAAGTGATTCTCCATGCCTTCAACCCATTTCATCACCAATTCTACATTCATTCAGCGAGAGAATAAAATGATACATTTTAATGATTTTCCACTTAGTGCTTTAAGGGTTTTGAGGAAGGATTCCTCAGGTAGTGGAGGGTCTAGTTCTAGTTCCACATTCTCTTCAATCTTAGTCTTTCCTTTATCTTTATCCTCTTCTAACTTTTCTTTCACTTTGCTTGCTGTTTTTGCAAATTCTCCCAATTTGTGCTTCATCTCCCCCATAGCTTCTTCTAGGAGTCTATTCTTTTCTTGTTGTTCTGACAAATCTCTTGCCAACTCTGCATTGGGCACCATGGTGCTCTCATCAATTGACTCACTCTCCTCTAGAATGCACACTTACTTCCCAAGCCTTTCAATGGCTCTGATACCAATTTGATGGGGATAATCTAACTCACAAGAGATTTCTTTCTCTTCTCAAGGCCTTTCCTAAGACCTTACTAGGGTACTTCTTTCTACCCTAGCCAGAGGACACTCCTATGGTCCTTCTTCTCAACCTAGATCTCTCCACCAACTTCAAACTCTCCTCAATCCTTCTCTACTCAACTGTGCATCCATAGGCTCAATTCAAGAACCTATGATCTGAAACTGTTCTTTACCATGGAAATAGGTGTTCTTACTATTACCCTTTCACTTTCCATCAATCTAGATCCATTCTATTGGAGTCTTGCAATGTTCTTCTATCGAGTTTATAAATTCCTAGTTTTTAGGCATTGTAGCTTTTTTAGCCTAATTAGGCCTCCTAGAATCTGAAAGCTTGGATTTCCTCCCAACTATCTGTATAGTCAAAAAATGGAAGCACTTCCATGCTAGACTAGTTTAGCCTTCTGGGTAAGTGGTATGGGGTCATGTCAAGCGCCTTGAATGGGTTCTTGACTTTGATCTAGCTTTATCCCCCTGTTTTGCCCCATTTCCACCTTTTCCAACCTATTTCTGGCACCCCAGATTGAGAATTTGGAACTTTGGCCTCAGGGTCAAGGTCAACCTTTTTGGGTCAAGGTCGACCTCGACCTTGACCTAGGTCACAATCGACCTTTTCTAGGCCTGTGGTTCAAATTTCAGAATCTCAAGGTTTTCGGATGTCGGTCTTTGGAAAAAGTTAATTCCTGCTTCCTGGTCGGTTGTTTCGGACTTCGGGACAACAAATCCTAAATTATATTTAACATAGGTCCTCTTCTAGGGGCATGGGTCCCATTAGAATTTAATTCTCCTATGCTGGACTCTCTAGAAGATTGTACCCTAATTTCATATAAAAGGAAGCTTTCTCCTCTCATTTTCTCTAAGCATGATTTCTAAGCACTAAGACTTGATAATTGCAAGAGCTCAAGACTTGAAGAGTGAATCCAAAAGGTGAAGAAGCAAGATTTGAAGCAAGCCAAGTAGCTATTGAAGCATCCATCCATTCTCAAACACTTCTCAAGTATCCATTTTCATCAAGGAGAGCGATTGGTGGCCATTGAAGGATTCAAGCTCCATGGAGCCCTCTTGTTGAAGATTTCTCCATCCACATTCCTCAAAGCCTCTTCCAATTCAAGAACCCATTAAAGATTGGTGTTGAAGATCTACAAGCAATTGATTGAAGACATCCAACATTCTACATTCTACATTCTACATTTATTTTGTGCATCCATACTTGTGGATTCAAGGATTCGAATCCTCCACAAGGAATTTTACATGAGCAAGGTCAATTGTTTCATTTACTTTGTCTATTTTTGCAATTTCAATTATATATTTGAGGTTAATTCCAAAATAGGGGTTTGAGTAAGGCAAACCCCTCCCCCAAAAAACAAACCCCTTTTTCTTGCAGGTTCAGGTTCAGAACAACATATTGGGACGAAGATTCAGATACCCTTTTCAAAAAACTTCCGGGATCCGAAAACAAAATTTCAGTGTGAGACTTTTTAGGTCGATTATGACCTAGGGTGCAATCGAAAATTTTGGAAAATGGTGACATTGACTTGAGGGTAAAAATTGGAACTATCTTAGAATAAAAAATATTTATGGGTTTTGTTTGTCTCTACATTTCTATTCCAGATCTGGTCTCAGATTTTCCAGAAACTCAACACAGGCTTCAAAAAATAGCATTCTTTGGATCTGCAATTTTTCAAGGTTAGTACATTTCTCCTATTCAATTCAATTAAGGTTTTCAATATATCTAAATATTTCACATTCAAATTAATCAATCAAACCTGGGTAATTAAGATCTTTCTTCCTTATTCTTGTTTCTGAATGATTGATTCATTTATGCATTGATCCTTCCTTTTGAGTTAATCAACTTGGATCTTTCATTTGCACATCTAAGAATATAAGGAGAGTATCTTATTTACCCCCAAAACATATTTAAATGTAAGGTATTTTATGTTAAATGAATCCACACGACACCATCACATTTTCTACCTTACATTTTGGTGAACCCATGATAGACAACTCTTTCTTTTTGGTGTTAGATTTACATCTTTTATGTTAGATCTTGCATGCATATTAGATTAGCTTTCTCTTATGTTCTTGCATTTTCCTTTCAAAAATTAAAATCAAACTCTTTGTTTTCTAAATTAGTTCATTTGCATTGCATTGGTGTATGAGCTTTACCACTACTAGTCCTACTTATAGTATCCCGGTTAGAAGAAGCCGTAGAATCATGGGTTCCTTTGATCCCGCATCTTCCTCTCCTTTCCATAGGATCCCAGATGAAAAATTGAATACTCATTATTCAAATCTTTCTATGGAGCATAACTCTTCTCACTCATCTCATGATGAGGAAGATGCTTTAAGAGTTCCTCTTGAACAAGTGCAAAAACTTTCAACCGAACTTGATAAAATGGGAAATTGGCTTATTCAAGAAAACCATAATCAAGATTCCATTCAAGCTATAGAGGCTCTTAAGAAATTCCTTTGTGACAGTGATCAAGGTGTTAATTTCTTGCGTGGTATCACTCATCTTGTGCATTCAAATGTTAAACCTTTATCTCAAGAGGCTCAAGATCTAGGATATACTCCTCCTATCATTAGTCAAGGACCTTTTTATGTTCCTTTACCTAGAATTCCTACTTATACTCCTCTTTTGATGACTACATCTCTCCCAATATCATCTATTCATGTGAGTGTTCCACCAATATCTTTACCTACCTCACAACCTTCATACCATAGTGTACCTTTACCTATACTAATCCCCTTCCAATCGTTGTTCCAAATGTTTGACCGATTGTATCTTCTATTCCTGTTTCTTCCTACACTTTTCCTAGTGTTCCTAATGTTTCTATGCCACTTATGTCTTCTAATGATTCCACAATTATTAGTTTGGCTCAGACTGTGTCATCTTTACAAAAACAACTTGCATCTTTAACTCAATCCAAGTTTAGCATTCCTACATGTGATATGGGTAGTCCCTTATCATTAGACATTATTTGTGCTACTGTTCCTCAAAAAGCCGATGTGCCTCGTCTAGAGAATCACAATGGTAAAGGCGATCCTGTTACTCATGTTAAAACATTCCAAATCTTTTGTAGTGATTATGCTCATGACCATAGGATTTTAGCTAAACTATTTGCTAGAACCTTTCGTGATAAGGCTTTGCAATGGTATTGTTCTTTACCTCCTTATTCCATTGATTCTTTTCCTAAACTTTCTAATACCTTCATTCAACAATTCCAAAATAACATTGGTCTGCAAGTTTCCTTAACTGATTTAATGCATTGTAAACAAAACATTAAGGAAAAATTGACTGATTTCATTGGTAGATTTAAGAGTTTGTATGGTCAGATTTCTTATCCTGTTCCTGATATTGATATTCAACACATGTTTATTTCAAATTTACAAAATGATATTAGAGATAAGATTCTGCTTACTGAATTTACCTATTTTCAACAACTTTGTGCAACACTTCATCATTATCAATTGCAAGTGAGTCAATTTGAGAGCAACACTCCAATGGCTCCTGTTCCAGTTGATAAGAGTGACAATGCTCCTAATCCTAATAAATTTCAGAAACCTAACAACTACATCAAGATTAATAAATAAATGAATGCGGTTGCTGATCAAGTTGTTGTTGCATCACACAATGCCACTTCTGCATCCACTGCTTTCTGTATGAATCATACATTTACTCCTCTCTCTGAATCTTTACATTCTATTATGAGTAGGTTTTTAAGTGCTAATATGATTACCTTGCCTCCTATTTGACCTCTCCTTCCTACTACCATAGCTTCAGAATCTTTGATTCTAAAGTGTTTTTCCAATACCATCGCCAGAATGGCCATGATACTGAAAAAATGTTATTCTCTAAAGCATAAGGTTCAAGACTTAATCGACTCTAATGCCTTATCTATTGATAATCTTGATGGTAATGTAAAAAAATCTATCTCTCCTCCTAATCAAAACCCTCAAATCTATACGAATCCTCTACCTACACATGATACTAATACCATCACTCAACCATCTTCTGTGGATATTGTTTATGATTCAAAGATGGATGATATTAATCACATTATTAATCATGTGGAGAGCATTGTTGTATCTCAACCTATTGTTCAAGATCCTTCACCTCCACCTCAACTTCCAGTTCTACCTAAACCTCAAAAAAAAATTAAGGATAAGCGACCTTAGGAACTTTCAATTACCTTTGACGACTCTGAGATCATTAAGGCTAGGATTTATGCACACACACATGTTGGAAACACTGAGAGGGGGGGGGGTGGAATCAGTGTTTGTCTATTATTTACTTTTCAGCAACTTAAATATAAATCAAACATACATAGAATGAAGCTTAACATAAGAAATCATAACACATGACATGATTACGGGGAAACCTTGATCAGAGGAAAACCCCGGTGGGAATTAGTACCCATAAATATTGTACTAGGTATAATGAACCTGTTAAAGTTCCTTTGCCCTGTTAGAACTAGTCTTTACAATATGAGTACAATGACCTGGTTAAAGGTCTGACCCTGTTAGGAGTCTTTTACAAAACCCTGTTAAAGGTATATGGCTCACTGCCTAGGCTCACTACCCAATAGGATGAAGGCTACA
>MU225244.1:167680-182578 GCA_018584345.1 Thuja plicata
TTTCTTGATATTTGTCATAGACTTTAGAAAGTGTATCTAATCTCCCTTCATTTACAATCCTATTCCTCAAAACATTTAGACTAGGTCTAAATCCTACCTCAGGAGGAGCTTGAGTATTCTTTGCTTTTCTCCGAGTGTTCCTTGAGGATGGGTGATTTGTGGGTGCCTGTTTTCTTCCTCTAGGCTTCTTGCTTGGTGTAGACAGTGGAGATGAATCTAAGTCAATGGTGGTAGAGGGTGCAAAGGTTCTCTCTACTTTCTTCTTCTTCTGGATCTGTTCATCTTTCTCAAGTTCTTTTTCTATCTTGGCATCTCTTGCTTTGTCAAGATCTTCTTGAGTAACTCCATGAACTTTCAGTATGTTAGATGTAATTCTGCATGCTTTCCTTTTATTACCAGCACTGTGTAAGATAGTATCCACTTCATTGGTCTTCTCTCTGTAGGTGCCCCACCTAGGCTCATTAGGATCTTTGGGCATAGACAATAGAACTTGCGCATATCCTTCTAACACATGTTCTTCCACTTCATAACCAAGAGGATGAATCCATTTGGTTCTAGGTTCAACTACCTCCATGCATGTGCAATCTGTTTCTACCATGAAACATATGGTATCCTTATATTTGTTAACCATCTTCTCAGATAGTCTGAACCTATTCTTCATTTTGATCCTGAATGTCTTTATATCCATATCCATGGCATCCCTTGCACTTCTCTCTAAAGTGACCTTAAGATAAATCTGAGACATTATGGGTTTTCTCCTGTCTAGGTAAAGGTTTGCAACCTTTCCAACTATATGGAAATACAAGTAGATGATCAGAGATCCAAACCTAAATGTCTTGCTCCTATCATGCTTGATAATTTGAATGTTGTCAATCAATTGACTGCGCAAGATCTCACATAGGTTATATTGAGTGTTATCCTTCACCATTCTAATAGCTTCTAGGATTGTTGCTGTAGAGACACTGTTCAACCTGCTTGCTTGCTGAAACTTATACCCAAGTATCATTGTTAAGAGTTTTATGTCATCTTCTTTGATAGGGTCAACTGTCATTCCGCTCTTGTCACTTCTAGATAGGCAAACTTGCTCAATTTGTTTCTTGACATCCTTACCAGTAGGAAAATCTGGTCCAGTCTTGGGAAGTCCGGTTAATTCATGGATTAGGTCTGTAGTGATATGCATAGGGACCTCACCAATCCAATAAAGATCATCACGTATTCTGCTTAACAAAATCTTCACCCATTCTAGCTCATCAAACTCATGCGCATTCTAATTTTCAAAAATAGGGTTATAAATCAAGTGCGCGAACTCATCCTTGAATGTGTAATCAGGTTTCATCATAGATCCCATATGAGTGGCTATGCTGATATCTCCTACTTTTTCCTTTTTACAGTAAATTTACACACGGATATCTTCCACGTGAACATCACCTAGCGGGGTTTTGGAGAAAGCCCCTTCCACATCATCCAGTATGGATTTGAATGGATGTCTCTTGAATACAAATATCTTCCTCTTTGCTATATCAAACACAACTGGGGTTGCCATACTTACTTGGAACTTGATTAAGTAGGGTTTCACAAAATTCCAAAATGGTGCGACTACTAGGGTTCCGTTCCAAACTTCTTATCCGTTCACTTAATTGCCAAATTTTTTATGCTTCCATGCCTTGATGTCTAGTGCTCCAATGCTCTCCGCATTTAATGTTTGTAACCATATGCAAATTACTCAGAGATTTTGAGACTTAGATCCTGATGCATTTTAGACAGTGCATGAATTCATATAGAAATATTATGTGCTTGTAACCGTGAATTCATAGGTGCATACTCAGAGGTGAGTATACCAACCGCGCAGGGGTCCAGAGCTAGAATAGCTCCCCCTAAGACCAAGAAGGTTTATTCAAGAAGAAGTAGAGGGTGCCTCCACTGTGGATGCATCATCTAATTTGTCAACATCATTTTCCTTCTTTACTTCAACCCAAATTTTGCTTAAATCTTCATTTTCTTGAACAAACTTAACTTTTCCTTTCTCTTCAAATAGTGACTTCTTAGGATCCTTTTGCTTTTGAGTTTTGGATCTAAAAAACTTTGATATGTGTCCAGCCTTTCCACATGTGTGACAGATGATAGGAGGTCTGATGCTCTTGTTCATCATGTTGCATTGCTTTGGTGTGTGTCCATTGTAGTTGCATATCTGACATGTAGTGTTCTGCAGATTTCTTTGAGGTTGATTTCTCTGATTGTTTTGATTCATTCTTCTTTGATTCTATTGTGACTGATTTCTTTGATTTGTTCTGCAATGTATAGCCCTGTTACCAAATTTGTTACAGGAGAAAGAATAGCCATTAAAAGGTCTTACTTCTTTGCAATCTCTTGCCAAATGACCATGTTTGTTACATGCATAACAAGTTCTGTTAACTTGCTTGATTTCCCCTTTAGGTGGATCTTTTTTAATCTCTTCAATATTTTCTTCTTTCTTTGCTTCTGAAGATACTTCATGAGGTTTCTTTCTTTCTTGTAATGAATTGACTTGAATTTGTGCTACACTGAATCCAAGACCAGTAGTGTCGCCTTTTTGCTTTTGTGCATTGAGCTGAGATTGAAGTGAATCAGAACTTGTGTGAAGTTTATCAATCTTATCCTTTGCTTCTATTAATTCAGATTCCAACTTCTTCTTTATGTTTTCCAATTCCAGGGCTTTCATGTTTGCTTTCAAGAGTTCATCATCTAGTTGTTTTCTTTCTTTGATCTTTTCTTCAATAGAAGTTTGGCTGTCTGTGAGCTGTTCATCCAGATTTTCAATTTTATCTTTCAGAGACATATTCTCTTCATTGATATTTTTGATCATTTTCCCTAAATCACTTGTAGAATAATATTTCAAATCTTTTCTTAATTTCTTGATAAGCATTTGTGAGCCATCAAATTTCAGTCTAAGTTCTTCATTTTGTTTTTCAGATCTATCAAGATCTTCAAGAGCTGCTTCAAGATTCTTTTTCAAATGTTTTTCTTCTACTGAGTCCATGATCTCCTCAAGTGGTTAAAATTATTTGCTGAGGACCAGAGCTCTGATACCAATTATTGGAAACACTGAGAGGGGGGGGGGGGGGGGGAATNNNGTGAATCAGTGTTTGTGTATTATTTGCTTTTCAGTAACTTAAATATAAATCAAACATACATAGAATGAAGCTTAACATAAGAACTCATAACACATGATATGATGATGGGGAAACCTTGATCAGAGGAAAACCCCGGTGGGAATTAGTACCCACAAATATTGTACTAGGTATAATGAACCTGTTAAAGTTCCTTTTCCTTGTTAGAAGAAGTCTTTACAATATGAGTACAATGACCTGGTTAAAGGTCTGACCCTATTAGGAGTCTTTTACAAAACCCTATTAAAGGTATATGGCTCACTGCCTAGGCTCACTACCCAATAGGATGAAGGCTACAACCTTCTGAGAGATGATATACACTATATCAAAATGAATTGTTGTGATGACACTGCTGTTTGATCAGTTCCGTGTATGCGCGAATGCTCTTACTCTCTCAAAGATCTTTATCATATACTGACTTCATTGTACTGCACTTCTGTATCTTCCTCTTACATAATAATCGATGCTTGTAACATAACTTTACATTACATACTTATATGTTTATATCTGAATAGGCGCGACCCAAAACAAAACACTAGTCGCCCCTAAAACAAAATATACAACGCTTCCGAACAAGTCGGCTCAAGTGTGTTTACTACAATGTTAATTACATCATTACAAACATAGAACCAAAGGCGCTTGGTCATTACATTACAAAATAATTCACGCTGATCAAAACAGTAGTCGACTTCCATGCTCTGTCTTCTGAACTGCTAGTCTACTGATCTGCCTATAACTTTGTCATACTGTTGTTCCATAATATGTGTGTCTGGATGTAGCATGTACATGTGTCATACAACATATATCTGAATGCACATACACTGACTCGATCTCTTGCACATGCGTTGATGTGTTGATCGTTGAGTATCTCTGTCTGCCCTGTTTTCATACTTAGTCATTTGTCTTTCATGACAGAAACTAAACATGATTTTTTTGCCATGATGACAACACAAAATGAGTCATGCATCCTCAAGAAGTAAACTTTCCAAAAACACATTCAAAATATTTTCAAAACTTAAAATTTTTTCCCTTTATGGATTGAAGGCTAATCCTTAAAGCATGAACATTTTAGTTTTTAAGATCTCTTGATCCCTAGAGTTTAAATTTACACGGATCTCTTGATCCCTCCAGTTTCAATATACAATGTTTTGATCCCTTAAGGTTGGAAGGTGTCCTTAAGAATGGATCTCCTTGATGAGATGACTAGTGAGTAGCCACATTCACTAGGCGGTTCAACTCCATCTTTCCAGTTACACTTTTTTCCTTGTATGGTTCACAATGGGACATAAGTTCTCAATAGGCGAGGTAACCATACCCTCTCTCTCTCCTTAACTATTTATTTCTCTCTTATCAAGATCTTAGGGTTGATACATACTTAAGTCTCTTGGGGGCTTGAAGGTTTATTTGTCCCTTATGATTCCAATAAGATTATCTATTCTTTATGATCTCCTTTACCAAGAGTTTGTATTGAGTCCATACTCTTGCTAAAGTGGGGGCTAAATGTATAGTCAGAAAATGGAAGCACTTCCATGGTATACTTGTTTATCCTTCTGGGTAAGTGGTATGGGGTCATGTCAAGTGCCTTGAATGGGTTCCTGACTTTGATCTGGCTTTATCCCCATGTTCTGCCCCATTTCCACCTTTTCCAGCCTATTTTTGGCACCCCAGACTAAGAAACTGGAACTTTGGCCTCAGGGTCAAGGTCAAAATTTTTGGATCAAGGTAGACCTCAACCTTGACCTAGGTCACAATCGACCTTTTCTAGGCCCAGGGTTCAAATTTTAGAATCTCAGGGTTTCCGGATGTTGGTCTTTGGAAAAAGTTAATTCCCACTTCCGGGTCGGCTATTTCAGACTTCGAGAAAAAAAATCCTAAATTATATTTAACATAGGTCCTCTTCTAGGGGCATGGGTCTAATTAGAATTTAATTCTCCTATGTTGGCCTCTCTAGAAGATTGTGCCCTAATTTCATATAAAAGGAAGCTTTCTCCTCTCATTTTCTCTAAGCATGATTTCTAAGCACTAAGACTTGATAATTGCAAGAGCTCAAGACTTGAAGAGTGAATACCAAAGGTGAAGAAGAAAGATTTGAAGCAAGCCAAGTAGCCATTGAAGAATTAATCCATTCTCAAGCACTTCTCAAGTACCCATTTTCATCAAGGAGATCCATTGGTGGCCATTGAAGGATTCAAGCTCCATGGAGCCCTCTTGTTGAAGATTTATCCATACACATTCCTCCAAGCCTCTTCCAATTCAAGAACCAATTCAAGAATGGTGTTGAAGATCTACAAGAAATTAATTGAAGACATCCAACATTCTACATTCTACATCCATTTGGTGCATCCATACTTGTGGATTCAAGGATTCGAATCCTCCACAAGGACTTTTACATGAGCAAGGTGAATTGTTTCATTTATTTTGTTTATTTATGAAATTTCAATTATATATTTGAGGTTAATTCCAAAAATGGGGTTTGACTAAGGAAAACACTCCCCCAACAAACAAACCCCTTTTTCTTGCAGGTACAAGTTCGAAACATCAGATCGGGACAGAGATTCAGATACCCTTTTCGATAAACTTCTGGGATTCGAAAATAGAATTTCAGTCTGAGACTTTTTAGGTCGATTATGACCTACGGTGCAATCATAAATTCTGGCAAATGGTGACATTGACTTGAGGGTACAAATTGAAACTATCTTAGAATAGAAAATATTTATGGGTTTTGTCCGTCTCTACATTTCTATTCCAGATCTGGTCTCAGATTTTCCAGAAACTCAACACAGGCTTCAGAAAACAACATTCTTTGGATCTGCAATTTTTCAAGGTTAGTACATTTCTCCTATTCAATTCAATTAAGGTTTTCAGTCTATCTAAATTTATTTCACATTCAAATTAATCAATCAAACCTGGGTAGTTAAGATCTTTCTTCCTTATTCTTGTTTCTGAATGATGATTCATTTATGCATTGATCCTTCCTTTTGGGCTAATCAAATTGGATCTTTCATTTGCACATCTAAGGACAGAAGGAGAGTATCTTATATACCCCCAAAACATATTTAAATGTAAGGTATTTTATGTTAAATGAATCCACACAACACCATCACATTTTCTAGCTTACACTATCATTAGAAACCCACCAAACTAACTATGGATCCTTTATATTTTCACCCTAAGCTTCAATATTTTCTAGGTTTCAAGTTCCCAAATTGTCTATACACTGGAATTTCAGCAAACCCCATTTTTTAAGGCTTTCTAGGGCATGTATGCCAGTCTATCTTGTTTCAGATCCCAATGTGCTCACTTGAACTCCTAAGCACCTCTCCTCTCAACCGCATGTCCATGATACATGCCCCTACATTAATCACCTCAATATTGACACAAAATAATCCATTTAGCAAGTCCTCTTGCCTCTGCAACTGTGCAAACCCCTATCCAAATATCTTTGTACTTGCCTAGGGCCTACTTGTAAAATTAGCTCCCCTGCACACAAGGAATCCAAAATCCATATTTACACTACTTATAAAGTGCCTTTCTTGATTCCAAGTGACCATAAATATCCAACCACGGGAATTCAAGAAAAGGCCATATTTACATAACTGTCTCTGGACTAGACAACAACACAATCAGAACTAAAGAATTTACAAACTAGTAAAAGAGAGTACCAAATTGCTAAACTACCACCACATAGATTAATTACATGAACTCATTTACATAGATACAACACAAATATCCACCATTCAATCTATTAAAGTGTGGATGAAGGCTCTGTAACTCAAAAGTAGTCCAAATTCTTGCTCTCTCCAAACTCAATTCATACAATATGATGTTCAACCCCCAAATTAGGGTTTGTTTGGTCTTAAGTAGTCCACTTCCATGTGCTTAGACCCTTAGTTCAGGTTTAAGACCTCATTAAATCTCTTTCCAACATTCTAGGAAAATGTTGTCATGACAACTTTGCAAATTTGTCATGAGCAACTTTTACAATTTTTTCAATTGTGACATTCTACTATCCTAACTTGCACAACTTGATCCAGAATCAGTCCATTGGATCCTAAAACTTTCAAAAAATCCAAAAGTACATGTGTCACTCCATTTTGGAGTCTTTTTCAATGTTTGGCCCACTTTGACTTTCCTAGGTCTTAAGCAAACAATGAGCCTAGACCCTATTGGACTAAACCTCACACAAAATCCCTAAAGACTCTTACCTAAGAAAACACTCCACACAAATTTGGGACTTTATCTTAGTCCTTATTTCCCTGGTGGTTGGATAAAACCACCTATAAGCTAAAATTGTCAAAGATCTTCACTAAGACGTTATGGTGCTCCTGCACCACTCCCTCTGAATCTTATTTCCTCATCTTAGAAGAAATGAACACAAGATAATCTGAATAGATTCCTTTTACTTCAAGAGTCACCAGCTCAGCTTAGGTTGCAATCTCTCATCAACCTTGTGCTCCTCAATCCATCCTGGAAGCATATTAGAGAGATTAGAAATAGACTCAAACTGGATCCCAAAGAGAAATATACAAACTAATGCTAGAAGCATACATGATTCACTATTCCCAATTTTATTGCATGAATTAACTACATAAAATTCATGATCAAAATTCAAAGGTATAATCATAAAATACTTCTCTTTATTTTTTATTTAATTAGCAAAGCCCTTTCAGATTAGAAACAAAATCAGATGGGACTGCTTTGCAAGTGCAACACATAAGAAATCTGCCACTTCAACCTCTAACAAATGACTCCAAGCAATGTCTCAAAACTTCTGATAATAATTTTCTTGATCTTGATGCGATGCCATAGCATTTGCAAATTCAACAAACAACCCATCAACGATTTCAGTGTTCTAAAACTCAAAACCTTCATAAGATTTGAAACTTCAATACTTGCAGATAACTCCAGTGATCTCTCTTCTCTTCCTTTTTTTTTTGGATGCCATGAAATGCTAGCTTAAACCGGCTCTGATACCATGTTAATGTTTTATACCAGGAATGAAAAAACATCAAAACATGGTAGAATAAAGAACAATAACACAATAGTTTATCCTGGGAAAATCCTCCAACTAGAGGGAAAAACCCAACCACCCAGAAAAATATTTTTTTTTATTAATAATTAAAGTTAAAGTACAATGCTTTCAACTTGATGCAACTCCTACACACACAGAAATCACACACACACACACACACACACACACACACACACACACACACACACACACACACACACACACACACACACATAATTGAGAGACTCTTCATATCACAACCAAAGGTCTCTTTAATTTCCAAAAACAAGGCTCTTGATATTTCCAAACACATGACTCTTTGCATGTCCCATGACTCTTCATATCATAAAATGTCAAAAATTTAGAGTGTGAAACCTAGCACACATTGAATTCCACATTGTGCTCACTTAAAATGATGGAAATATCATCATAAATACCTTCTCTAGCTATGACATAGTGCAAAGGTATTGTCCCAATTTCAACATATAGCAAAATCAGAGATAAAGATCTCCATTGCAGCTACAATCTTCAACACTAATTACATGTAAATATGACAATGTATATCCCGAGGATGCTTTTCTTCCTCTCTTGGTTAGAGTGTTACTTAATTGAAGGAAATTACAAGATAACATTTGACTTTAAAAATACTTTTGAACTATATCCAAATTTGGCATCAGGACTTATTCCCATTTGTTGATTTTATTTGCAGGCATGTATAAGACTAATAAGCATACAAATGTATTCTGAATTTGAACTCTTACACCACTGCTTTCATCAAGCATTTCACTTTCCAAGCCTTCCCAAACTCAACCACAATTTTACACGTGATGGGATCACAAAGGTTGGAAGGTTCTTCATAAGTTGGTGTTAGATGAAGATGAGCGAAGTTATAATTTTGTCAAAGAGAAAATTTAGCAGCAAGAGATTATTCATTAATTAGAGTTATGAAGCTCACAAATCTCTTGATTTGAGATATAAATAATCTAGGATTAGTTAGCAACATTTGTGTTTTAGGAAAAAAGGTAAAATTTTACAATTTAAGGGAAGTAATAAACATCATTTTCAATTTCTTTGGGAAATGAGAATGAGGAAAAGGATTGTTGGGAGAAGAATCATGACATATAGAAAAATATTCCAACACTCAACAATAATGATCATAATGTGAACGACGAGTCTAACAAAGGAGACAAGTACGTAGGAAATGAAAGATACACTTTATAGTTATGTGTATAATAGGACATAGGAGATATGAGTCAAAATGTAATGACATTGGGGAAAGAAATAAAAATGCTCACTCACATTAAACTTGATTTAAGTTATATAGTATGTAGATTTTTGGATAAGAAGGCACGTTTTTTTCAATAATGCTTGGTTTGAAGAAATTGAAAACAAAGAGTTCTCTAGGGAAGGTTGTGGAGGATGAATATATTGCCAATATAGTAGATGCTTTATGTGTGCTGGAATTCAAAAGTAATTTTCATTGGGTTGGTCAAATGATTAAGAAAGATTGAAAGGTGGAGTTTGATTATTGGTGCTTGTTAAAGGACCATCAATAATTAGTCAAGGGACACAAAATACATTTTTTAAAATAATGAAATGAAAGATTTATAATAATGTCCACAAGTTCAAAGTAGTGTATTGGACACAAGAGAAACACACAATCCCTCCTAGAAACAAGGCAATAGAACCTTGTAAAGTTTGTAATCTTTAGCAATGAATGTTGATCAAGAAGTTTGCAGTTTTTTCCAACCTCGCCTCTTCAAGAAAGTTGACTAAATTGTCATTTTTCAAGGTGTATTTATAATTGGCATATACATCATTGTAAGTTGAGCATTCCATGATGAAGTGTCATTTCGTCACCACCTCTCTCTTGTTCCAAAATATGCATATTCTCTTTGCCCAATTCTCTTTAGATATCAATCATTTGGTTGTTTCACATCTAAGATAATGTGAACTAGTCCTTCATTAGGGGCTATCTACATTTTTTATTTCCACTTAATATTTGTTCCTATGTAGGCTTTCCCTTATGGTCCCATGTAGGGTTAAATTTTTTGATATAGTGATTTTTTTTGCATCCTATTGGTTTTGTCCATATGACATCTCTAAATTTTTCCCTTATAAATATTTTTATTTCCTCAATAGTATTTGGAAATTTTGCATATTAATGTCCCATTTTTTTATCCATTTTCATTTTGGTTCATCCATGTGTTCTTTATTCTAGTCAGCTCTTCCTCCATAATTAGCCTAGGAAAATCCTTTGAGTCTTCTTTAGGTAACTTAATAGGAAGACCATTGTTGGTGCTTCCAAAGGGAAAGTACATATTTCAGCCAACAAAATCTTATATGGAACAACAATCTTAATTTTGAGGCTGCTTATGGTTTGATATTTTTGGAATCTTTCTACTCGCCTCCATTAATAATCTATCATGTTGCTGGCCCAAATTTTGCACCCATAGAGAATCACTAAATAACAAGCAAACGCAAAAACATTCTCTTAGTTTTTCAATCCCATTATTTCACATTCCTACATCTATTTTGAAAGGAGTATAATTCTTTTCAACCTCATTGGTTTGAAAATTTAGCCTTAACCCATTCATAAAGCTATGGACTATTTCTCCATACCATCTAAAACTCTGAGTTCCTCTATCTTATTCCATAGTTTGTATAAGGACACGTTGAAGGCTTTTTAAAAGTCTACAAAGCATAAAAAAGCCTCATCTCCTTGGGCATTCTATCTATTTTCAATAAAGAACTTGTTATGCCCTGCATACCCGTCTCTACATTTTGTAGGCAAAATGTTGGGTCCCCCTTTCTTCTTTTTGGCTCTTGCCTAGTTTTCCTTTGTTTTCCCTCCGTGCTTTTCTTCCATGAGGGTGTCTTTATTTTGATTTTACCTTCTTGTGTCTCTAGGACCCGGTCCCGGAGTTTGTTTGTCTCTTCCAGAGCTGGATGTTGGACACCAGGATTCTCTGCCATTATGTCTTCTTTTGCAAAAAGATATAGTTGCATGGAATCCCCGAGCCCAGAGTCTGGAGGTTTGCAAGGTCTGGGGTTTCCAGAAGGAATGAAATGCATTTTTTTTACCCTAATGGTATAAATAGAAGTTACTTGTCATTTTCACATTTACCACGATTAGACACTTGGAGCATTTAGAGTGATTAAGGCGATTAAACAAGCTTGTGCTCCCGGTGTTTAGTGGAAATTTACTGGCGGTTTACAGTGCATGCTCGTGGTGGTTTTGAAGGTTAGCTTGTTGCAGAACATTTTAGTGTTCATCCTTCCTACATTTCTCACATTCCAGGTAAGCCTTTGGCTTTCGCTCTCTAGTTCCTGGTTTTCTAGTTCTTGTTTGCCTTTTTGGGTTTTGTTTTCTTTCTGTTTCCTGTTTGTTTCTGGTTTTGTTTATGGTTTTCATTTTTGGTTTTGTTTTGGGTTGCCTTCTGTTGGTGGGTTGGCACTAGCAGAGGGTTTTCTTCCCTTTGTGTAGTTGTAGTTTAGGTTGGTTTCTTGTGTGCTATACATTTTTGTAGTTCTTTTGTATATTATGTAAATGTTTGTAAACTATGTATATATGTTTTGGCCCTTGGCCCTCTGTAGTTTGCTGTATTTTTGGTGTATATCCTTCCAGTATCATGTTGAGCTCACCACACCCTTGCCCATGTTTTCCCAAACTCATGAGCTCACCTTCTTGACAGAATACTGCCTGGTTTGGGTTCGGCTCCTTGCTGGTTTGACCCATGGTGGTTTTCTCTCTCCTCCATCGAAGTCAGCCTTAAATGATGAATTAATTTCCCATGAGTGCATTCAAGTCCAGCCAAGTGGATTCCACTTTGCGTGCATTCAGACAGTTGTCAGTGTTATTTCCATAACTCCTATTTATTGCATGGCCATGTGACACCCATGTCAGCCTAGTACGGCTCATCTTCCGGCCATGTCACCCAATGGTTAGTTTTCTGGACTCCGGGTCCTATATCCTCATTCAGCCCCTATCCCACTTCCATCATATGTGCAGGAATCCCCGGGGGTCCAGATAATGGTCAAGCCTCCTAAGTCTTCATTATATGTATATCTCTTTTAGGATTTAAAGTGAACTAACTCTTTCAGGTGAAGACGCTATATGATGGTAAGATCTCCAGAGCTCGGAGTAATGTTTTGTCTTGTATAAATTCTGATGGTCATCTTGCCTTGCAGGTTTCTAGCATTAAATTCATTAGTCATGTCAGAGGCATCCGCATCTTCTCCACCCAAGAGTCCAGATGTCCCCACCACGATAGTCACCAGGGCAGCCGTCAGGACTAAGATCGAGAAGGCCCTGGAAAAGCTCCCGCTAACCATGAAGTACTTGAGGGGAGAAACCATCATGGGATCAAAGATTGATTCCAAGGTTCAGTTGATTACCGACGCCAACGTCAGAATGTGGGAAAAACTGCAGGCCCTGGTAAAAATGATGTATATCCAACGAACGGTTGGAGACCCATTAGCCATCAATGTTGGCAATTTTGGGATTCTTAAAGTTGCTTGCTTCCCATGCTCTGTGCAAGCCCTGAAACTTATTCTTACTCTGGCCGCACACTATAATTCATATGTCTGATCTGTCATGCTCGCTGCCCCAGTCCCGACCAGATATCCAACCCCCATGGTGTCTTTGGATGCCACAACCTTTCATGCAGGTCTGGGGGTTCCCTAGTTTGATGGAGTAGCTGTCATCACCCGACCTTTATCCTTAGGAGAATTTCTGGAACTGGAACACATGGCCCGACAGTATCTGAACAACAATTGGCTTAAAGTGCCAAAGAAAGACTCCAAAAGGATGAAGCTGGAGATCCCCTGGATAGAATTCAAGGAGAGTATACAGATGGGGATCATAGTACTATGTAGGATCTTTGGACAAACCCATGCCCAGGAAATCTTAGCATGGATGTACTACTTCTTTCTTAGCATCTCTTCCAGCGAGCAATACTTTGATTGGGCTGCCACCATCTTAAATCATGTGGATTCCCAGTTCCTCCAAGTCACCCGGACCTCTAAATTTTACATTGTGTCCTATGTTCTCTAGGCTCTCGAACAACAACTCCCCATCACAAATTGACTACTCACTATAGATGGACTTGGGATCAGCCCAAGCCAGAGCATTCCCTAGGATTATTTCCCACAAGTCCAATGGGAGGCTAGTTTCCTTAGCTTCTGCCGATTAAATTATGCCTTCATTTACTACAACCTCCTAACACCTGTCGTGGCATCGGATACCACCTCTCTAAGGAGGCAATGGATTTGGTCAGAAGTTATGGCCACTATTACATTCAGTTTTAGCAGCACACCTTTATTCAGGTGACAAGCTTCTCCGGGAAACCCTATTTATTGCCCAAGCATTGTGGGAACAAAATGATTCTTTTAGAATATTTTCGGCAGATACTGGAGATGCACGCCCTCTTCATGGTAAAGAAAGTAACAAATGTTCCATTCCCAATCACCTGTGGGAACTATTCTTGTAGTTTGTCCATGGCTAAGGAGGTGGATAGCGAGCGTAAAAGCTTGGGCTTAAAAAAATTCTATCTGGCATGGAAGAACTTTGATCCACTAGGCAAAATAGAAACGACACTTCCCCGAGTATCAGATCCCCATGTATTTCACATGGAGGATTTATGAGAATATTTCCAAGATGAATTTGAAGTCCGAAGCTGACACTTTGTCTAGAGGACAATGGGGATGATGGAGAGGCTGAAGCTTCAAAAGTTCCCGGACAACTTCTCGGACACCGGGTCCACTGTGGACCCACAATATAAAGAAAAGGGAGTAGACAAAATGGCTCTCCCTCTGGTCGACTGGAATGGCCAGGAAGGTCCAATAATTGAGGACCTTACCCACGACGTGGTTGAACGCAGCTGTAATGCCCCTCCAACCCTATCAATTCTTGGTTATGATAACTGGATATTAGGAAGGACTTTATGTGAGAATGATTCTTCTTGAGATGGTTTCTTAAAACCGAACCTCTTACAACTCACCATAACTTCATATTTGATATAGGAAATAAATAATGCATAGGTATGTTACTATACATCTTCTTGTGTGTTAATGATAGTTTAATACTAAAAGGATCGCCTGATAGACTTATATGCTTCTTTTGAGATGCTCATTATTAATATTTATGTTTACTTTAGGTTAATTGATTATAATCACTTAAAGGATAGATCTGTTATCTTCTCTAATAATGTTACTTGGGATTAGAGATGATTAATGCATTTAGGGTTATACGATTTGGTTATCTTGTTTTGATAATGAGTACATGCCTAATGATTAAATGGGTTTGTGAAAGTTAATTGATGATTAAATTTACATGAATATGTTATGATGCATTATTGTTATACAATATGGAAAAGAGATTATTTTGGTGCTAACCACACTAATCCAATTATGCTTTGTTGATGTCACTGTTTGTTGTGAGTGTAGGATGAGGGGAGGCAGTCGTAGTCACTCCTATAGGAGGTCCACAATATGTCGCACTCTCCCTCCTTGTTTTCCATTGTCTATTTATACATATATATATATATATATATATACACATGTGTGTGCATGTTGGGTGGTGTTGCAGGATGCAGGTACCAGGCACCGACTCCACCTGGCTACACAGGTCTAAGCATGCCTTAAAAATCCTTGAACTATTGTTGTGTGGAGGTATTACCAAGATTACTCTCAAGGTTACCATGGACTTAGGTTTCTCTTTAGGAGGTTACCCTAGTTGGG
>MU225244.1:185942-226150 GCA_018584345.1 Thuja plicata
AAACAAATATGAATGAATAAACGTGCTTAGTGGATGTGATAAGTAATGTGTGCTTGTTTCACTTCTAAAGGTAAATTACGTGTTAGTCGGTAAGGAAAATTAATTCTGCTAGTTCATTAATGTAATCAATTTTGATGTGAAATGGAATCAATGTAAATTGAAGTTGTAATGGAAATAGAATTTGTTAGTAAGGTGAAATACTTAATAATGGTAATTGAATTCATTAAGGGAACCTTAAGGAATGTATTTGTGAATGGTAATGATGATATGTTAGAATGTTAAAAAAAAAAAATTGTTAGCTGTAATTTTAGGTGATAGACCTGATTCCTTATGGGTTCCCTAGCGAGGACATTACAATAGCCACACATATTTCAAGAAGGCATGGCTGGGAAGCACATGTAAAGTTGGCCCGTTCGTGCGAGGCTCAACTTCTGGGGCCAAAACCTCCTCACAAGGTGAGAACAGAGGAAAGAAGAAGGTGGGTGTCCCTCCCCAAGTCCTTTCCATGGCCCCCATAGGGGAGAAATTACAACAGACGCTGGCAGTCTCCTAGCAAATGAAAGATAAGTTAATCACATGGTTGGCCAGCCCGGTACTTATGACCGGACCCATCCGTCCTCCCTCTTCCCCTTCAATGGAAACATTAATGGTTTAAGCTATAGAGACTGTGGCAGAGGAGGAGCATGAAACTATGATAGATGTGAGGCCCCCTTTGGTAACTAGGAGAAAGAAAAAGAAGACCAATCCTCAGCCAAAGGTGGAGCCTGAACTTGGGATGCCAAGCATCCAAGAAATGCAAATTGTTTCTTTCGAATCCCCGTAATAGGATGCAAGACCTGAGGATATCTCCTAGACCTCCCCTCCACATGAATTCAGTGACATATTTGGGACTGATGAATTTGGGAATCTATAGGGAGATATCATGAAGTCGGCGGAAGAAATCACTGCGTAGGAGGAAGAAGTCCCGGAACAAGAAGCTGCCCAAGAGCAGGAGGCCCAGGTAGAAGAAGAAAAGGAACATGAATAGGTAGACATCTTTGACATCCCATCACAAATAGAATACTCACTACAGGTGGACTTGGGATTAGCCTGGGCCAAAGTGCTCCCTGGGATTATTTCCCACAAGTCCAATGGGAGGCTAGTTTCCTTAGCTTCTACCGAGTAAATTATGCCTTCATTTACTACAACCTCCTGACACCTACCCAGGATGCCAGATACCACCTCTCTAAGGAGGCCATGGATTTGGTCAGAAGTTATGACCACTATTACATTTAGTTTTAGCAGCACAACTATATTTGGGTGATAGGCTTCTCGAGGAAACCCTATTTGTTGCCCAAGCATTGTGGGAACAAAATAATTTTAAAAAAAATATTTCTGGCAGACCCTGGAGATGCACGCCCTCTTCACGGTAAAGAAGGTAAAAAATGTTCCATTCCCAATCACCTGTGGGAACTATTATTGTTGTCAAGCTATGGCTAAGGAGGTGGACAATGAGCTAAAAAGCTTGGGCTTAACAAAATTCTATCTGGCGTGGAAGAACTTTGATCCGCTAGGCAAAATAGCAACGACACTTCCCCGAGTATCAGATCCCCATGAATTTCACATGGAGGATTTTTGAGAAGATTTCCAGGATGAATTTGAAGTCTGGAGCTGACACTTTGTCCAGAGGATAATGGGGATGATGGAGAGGCTGAAGCTTCGAAAGTTCCCGGACAACTTCTCAGACATCAGGTCCACTGTGGACCCACAATATAAAGAAAAGGGAGTAGACAAAATGGCTCTCCCTCCGGTCAACTGGAATGGCCAGGAAGGTCCAATAATTGAGGACCTTACCCATGACATGGTCGAATGCAGCCACACATATTTCAAGAAGGCATGCCTAAGAAGCACATGTAAAGTTGGCCCGTTCATGCGAGGCTCAACTTCTGGGGCCAAAACCTCCTCACAAGGTGAGGATAGAGGAAAGAAGAAGGTGGGCGTCCCTCCCCAAGTCCTATCCATGGCCCCCATAGGGGAGAAAATACAACAGATACTGGCAGTCTCCCAGCAAATGAAAGATAAGTTAATCACACGGTTGGCCAGCTCGGTACTTATGACCAGACTCATCCGTCCTCCCTCTTCCCCTTCAATGGCAGCATTGATGGTCTGAGCTATAGAGACTATGGTGAAGGAGGAGCAAGCAACTATGATAGATGTGAGGCCCCCTTTGCTAACTAGGAGAAAGAAAAAGAAGACCAATCCTCAGCTAAAGGTGGAGCCTGAACTTGGGATGCCAAGTATCTAAGAAATAGAAATTGTTTCTTCCGAATCCCTGTAACCAAATGCAAGACCTGAGGATATATCATAGACCTCCCCTCCACATGAATTTGATGACATATATGGGATTGATAAATTTGGGAATCTGTAGGGAGATATCACAAAGTCGGCGGAAGAAATCACTGCGCAGGAGGAAGAAGTCCCAGAACAGGAAGTTGCCCAAGAGCAGGAGGCCCAGGTAGAAGAAGAAAAGGAACATGAACAGGTAGACATCTTCAGTGTCCCAGAGATACAAGTTACAGGGAATGCAGAGAGTACGCAAGCACAGGGAGGGCAGTTGGCATCAGTTGGGGAAACCAGACCCGTGGGATCAACCATAACCCCAACTGCCATATTCCAAACACTGCCTTGAAGGGTAACATTTGGTGAGGTAATTACAGTGGCCCAAATGTTGAATCTTAGCCCAATACCTCTACTACACCAAGAGAATACACCAATTGAAGAAAACACTACAGCAGAGGAAGCTGAAAAAGAACAACAGCAAGGTGGGAAACATTACCCCAGAGAAATGGATGTTGATCCCAACGCTGCTAAGGATGCAAACACCAGGGAAAAGGACACAAGTACCACCAAGGTAAATATTTCTGGTGAGCCTGAGGATACAGGGACGGAGTTAGAAATGTCTCAGAATACCAGGGGGATACAAAAAAACCCCGGAGGGGAACTACAAGAAATTTTTTTGGCTACAAGGCCACCCCTACCACCACGATGGTTGGTAGATTCCCAAAAGATAAAGGCCCCAGTAACACCCAAGGCCCATCTCTCCTTGGAGGAGATGATGGCACAGGCCTAGAATCCTACCAAGGCCAAGAAAGCTCGGATAGTCCATACTCTTCAGACTGGGTTGGGAAAAGATATAGTTGCGGTGATCGCAACACCTTCCCCAGATGTAGACAAAGCAAAAACAAAGGCCGATGAATATGCCATCATCAAAATATCTTTAGGGAAGAGAGGGAAACATGGCAAACTAGACCTATTAAAAGAAGTGGCCAGGAAATAGAGGCCCGCTATGAAAAGGAGGTCCAAAAATTTAAGGTGGAAAAGGAAAAGAATGCAAACCTCATGTGGCTGTCGACGGAGCTTGCACAACCTATTACTGCAATTTCCCTAGAAGTCTCCACATACGGGACACCGCTCCCTCAGGGTGACATAGATTCACTATGAACTATGAAGAGAAAGGCCTAGGTGGTTGATGAATGGATTACTTAACAGGTGGGAAATGTATGACGTTTCTTAGTATCCACACTCCCAAACTTATATGCGGCCAGCAATACCCTAAACCAGGCCGAAACTACTGTCTCTATCTGGGAGGGAGACATTGAAAAGTATGAAGCATGGAAGGCTAATTTGGCAGAGCTCATTGGTATTGGAAAATAAGTTGTCTCCGAGGCCAGAATTTTGGGAGAGGAGTCTTTTGACTTTGTCCAGACCCAGCACTCTAGACTTGACCTCACATTGGTGGTAATCAAGCAAATGGTAGGGGCCCTGCATGACAAAGTCCAAGAAGTTCAATATTCTTTTAATTTGTATAAGTCATTCATTTCAAATGTCTTCGGAGTTGATCCTTTTAGTACTGAAACATGTACTCCAGAGGAATATGTCATGGGAAAATTCAATGAGCTAATAGAATCTCGGTATCAATCCTCAGAGGGGATAGATGGAGAAAAAATGACACGGCTAACTCGCATGGTGCTCCAAGGTCACGACGCGACAAAGATGGCCGCATAATTTAAAGAAAATGTTCTGAATCTCAGCGAGCAAGTGGAGGTGGCCAAGTACCGCCAGGCCAACCTCAAAGATATTGATGAGGATGGAATCGCCCGGCTCTTGGAAACCTTCAATGATACTAAGGAACAATAAATTCCTCCGGGTTCTAGGGATGATCACATGAAGATGTATTTTGTATTTATTCATTCTTTGGGAGAGAAAGATTTGGTAATCAAGAAAATGGTAGGGGCCCTGTGTGACAAAGTCCAAGAAGTTCAATATTCTTTTAATTTGTATAAGTCATTCATTTCAAAGGTCTCCGGAGTTGATCCTTTTAGTACTAAAACATGTACTCTGGAGGAATACGTCACGGGAAAATTTGATGAGCTAATAGAATCTCAGTATCAATCCTCGGAGGGGATAGATGGAGCAAAAATGACATGGCTAACTTGCATGGTGCTCCAAGGTCATGATGTGGCAAAGATGGCTGCAGAATTTAAAGCAAATGTTCTAGATCTCGGTGAGCAGGTGGAGGTCGCCAAGTACCACCAGGACAACCTCAAAGATATTGACTAGGATGGAATCGCCCGGCTCTTGGAAACCTTCAATGATAATAAGGAACAATAAAATCCTCCAGGTTCCGGGTATGATCACATGAAGATTTATTTTGTATTTATTCATTCTTTGGGAGCACAAGCTTTCGAATCCCGGAGTTTTGGATCCCATAATTTTGTACTCCTTTTGGTGACCAGTGTCCCTATTCTTGAAGTTGACCAGTCACTTTCAAAGTAGTTAATAAGGATGTCAAGAGGTGGGTGACTCCAGCGGTGCACATCAGCTCAATAAGATGGTTCTGACAGGTAGTCTTCCCAAGGCACCGCTCCAGCATAACACTTGGTGCATCGGAGATAGGGAACCACTTTTCCATTAATGAGCATGTGGCCTCGATCTTTGGGGGATCAGATTTCTTCTTTTCTCCCTCTGGCTCTCTTCTTGTGGCCGATTCTTCCACTCCTCCTTTCTTGTCTTATTCCTCTGACATGTTAGACCTTTTTCGCCTTGAGGTCTTTGTAACCTGGTGCAAGTAGTACCAGCCACCAAAAATTGTATTATATTGTTTAAGTATAAAGTAAGTGAGGGGAAGTTTAGGGAAAACTGGTGTATAAATAATAATTCCAACCTCATTCCAAGGGTTGGCGAAATTGATGATTTTGTAGTCCATAGCTGTAACACTTTCATTTTTTTAGTTCTTAGTTGCAGAGCTCAATGCTCCTTAGTTGTTGGAAGCTCTCAATAGTTAGATGCTCCCTTGTAGCCACCATTATTGTATGCACCAATGCTGGTTGGAAATATGTTAATGAAGAAGGAAGGATTCTCTCAATGATGTTGTTAGCATTTTGATATCTGGATTAACATTCTTTTTGTGCTGTATGTTCCTTATGTCCCTTGCTCTAATTTTTTAAGTAAATTAATGACCTTCTTTTCCCTCGCTATTAGATAGGTATGAACTGCTAGTTCTATGTTTATTCAGTATTTAGTGTAGCATGTTAGGGCATGGTTGATGTTTTGAATGTTTGGCATAAACTATAAGTAGATGGAATACTTCTAATCCTGACGTATCTTTTGAAGTTATTTGGTAACTAGAAAATACTTCCAGGAAACCTCACTTACCTAAATCCCTAGAGTAGACGAGCCAAGATAACCAACTATCCCCCTAAACAAAAACAGTCACACTCCCAACCGAGCCCCCCGCACTATCAAGACCCGAATCTTAGGTGCTTGAAGACCCAAAGAATCTCATTTCTTTGGATAACCTTTATAGGAAAAGTTGGCCAGTACCCCGGTACCTGATGACAACTTACATCTATTGGTGGACCCGGTCACAAAGTCCCATCAATAGAAACTGGCTCTAGAAGGAGGGCATGAGCTCGTCCCCCTCTGAGGATTTAGATTTTACATCGGTGGAAGGTTACCCAAGCCTTATTTTTAGGAAGCAGACCTTTAGTGGGATTGGATCATTTTCACTAGCCTGATTCAAAAGAATCCTTAGATTAGCCCCTAACCCCAGAAGGTTTGTCAAACTCGAGCCTTCCGCTTGAGAGAAGCGGACCCTGAAAGCCAAGCCAACTAACATTGTCTAGGGATAAACTACATCTCAGAATACCCAGGTCTCCTAGGAAACCCCAAGGATTAACATTTAGCCTCAACAAAATCCAACACCCCCAATGGCTACTTACTTTGGCAACACAGGGTCCCCGATGGGAACTTTTCTGTGTGCAACCAATGATCTACCTGTGCACCCAGAAAAGATTTGTCCCCACTATGAGCACTTAGCCTCATGAACCGTAGAAGAGCATCTGTAGGCATATAAAGATGCCATGAACTGACATTGGATCCAACATCAAGACGTGACCCAAATGTTCCCTCTGTCCCTGGGATAGAATGAGCTGAACTAGTACCTTAACCTACCCGCCAACTCCATCAACAGTTGGCAGGATATGGAAGATGCCTTTTTGTGGCCTTTCACGTACACGTGGACCTAGCATGGTCCCATAGCTAGTTCATCTCCATCAGGAAGGAACTGAATGAGCCCCTTGCAACATTCAATCACTGGTTCCAACACGCCTTGAAGCGATGCACAGGTCCTTTCATCCCATCTGCAGATGTAACCATCTAGACATACCTGAATGTGATGGACCTCTTTGTTGCCACTCTCCTATGGAGAACCACCACCCCTACTAACCGCAACACTCTGGTGAAATTTTACAACCTAGCCTTGGAGTTTTCTCACGGTCTTAACAAATCTCTGGGCGGGATTGGGCAGAGCATGCCTTTCAACATGATACCTAGTGGAACTTCTTACACCGGGGGATATAACCCCAATCAGGCAATGGGCGTCCCTGTGATGGCCATATATCCCCCACCACTACCGGTAGACCAGCAGGCCCAGTACGTATATCCAATGCAAACATAGATAATATCAAGCCTAGAATTTGTTCCTTAGAACCAGTCGTAGCAAACACAACAACCATAGACACAACCTTCCAGAGTGCCCTTCTTCTAGTTGTCCACATCTGGAGGATTACCACCCTCGACTCTGGTACCTTCTGCTGCCTTTCCTCAAAACCAACAACAACAACCATCATTGACTGTGGACATGGGATAGTTGAAGGCGTGGTCTCTTGCACCCCATAACACCAATTCCCAGAGAGGGAATATTTTCTCCGGCCAAAAAAATAACAATGCCAGAGGGAGGAATTACGATAATGGGCCTCGGCCCAACCAACAACAATGGAAAAACAATGCTAACACTGGAGGACCTCCTCCAAACCAAAACACCATTCAGGGTAGTGTTGGACCTTCCCATTTCATGCTAGTCACAGAACTCCAGCCCCTAACCAACTGGTACAAATTGCACAACACAGGCTCTCATTTCAAGGTGAACTGTGCCACACTGGAGAAGGTCATCATGATCTCCCAGCTGGACAAACAATAAACTACTAATCCTACTCCCTCAGAACCCCCCATTCAAGATCCCACTGATGGTTCCTTCACCTATGAGACCATTTTCTTTGGAGTAGAAATAGGAGATGAAGAAGAACTTGAATTATAAGGGTTCTTTGATCAATCTATTCTGGCCTTTGAGGCCAATGCCTTCACCAACCCATGGAATCCCTACAACACCTGGAGTTAGGATGGAAAAGGACCAGTTTACATGCCTATGCCTCCCAAAGACACCCCTCTCAGGGATAACACATTTGATCGCCCCTTCCCATCGAAAGGGTCTAGCTCTAACCAAGCTAAGGACCTGGCTGAGGGAAGCCAACAATTTCCTGGAGGGAGGCTTGACATCACAAAGGTGTTAGAATGAACTACCACCTCCATGACGTTGATGGAGGTTTTTTTGAACTATCCCAAGCAGAGGAAGTCTCTTCTAAAGTTATTGGGAAACCCAAAAACTGTCAGTCGCCCACCTAAGACTATCACCTTTGATGACGCCAACGCGACTATCTTCCGAGGAAACACTAAGGATCCTCCCTTCGTACTAGGATTGAACATACAAGGGAATAACCTTTACAATTTCTTGGTAGATTCCTAAGCCTCGGGAAACGTCATGCCCTTATCCATATGCCAGAGACTCAGATTGTATCCTACTCCCTCTAACGGTGTAGTAGTCCAACTGGAGAAGACTACTATAAAAATGGTAGGTGAGCTGAAGAACATCCAGATTCAGCTCATCCAAGACCCCAGGATAGCAAGCTTAATTGACATCTAAGTGGTAGACATCCCAGAGACCTATGGGATGTTACTAAGTTGTAATTGGTCTAAGTCCCTTAACAAGTATTTATTTACTAAATTTTCCCACTTGTGGCTCCCTTGGGAGGGAGAATCTAATCAAATCCAGGTAGAAAGTGAACCCAGGATGAAATAAGCCCTCACCAAAGTTGGGAGGGTAAACGGAGTCCTCTTCTTTGAGACTTCCCTTGGGGTGTACCGACCCCTAGAAATCTTGACATTTTATTTCACCCCTGGGGAAGATCCCATAATCTCCCAGAGAACCCAGGACCTGGATGAAAAACTAAGGAGTGAGGTTGAATCACAAGGGAGCACTGCAACCCCCACTACACTCTTGTCCAATACCTAGTGCTGGGTGCATTATCAGAAATATTCAAAACAAGAGTGTGAGTTATGTATTTTTGCTACTACCTGACACATCAACGCCCTTCAAAGGAACCCAGTACAGCTGGTAGTAGTGTCTCTTTGGTGCCACTTGTCTAGGAATCCCAACCAAAATCTTCTCCAGAGAAGAACCTCACCCATGTGCCATCAAAGCTGGAGGAAACTCCTCCAAGCCATCCCAAAGATAATCCAAAGACCACTTTGTCTCCCCAGCTCCAGACAACGAATGATGTCTTGTGGACCTTAAAGTTTGACGGGTGCTGATCTAAGCAAGGTTGTGGAGCCAGAGTGGAATTGATCAACCTGTAGGGAAGGTCCTTCCTCACATCTTATAGGCTGCAGTTCAACTATACGAACAATGTTACGAAGTATGAGGCCTTGGTCCTTGGACTCCTTTTTGCACTAAGAAAGGGAATCACTCACCTCCGGGCACTGGGTGATTCAGAGTTGATTGTAAAACAAGTCTGGAGCCAATACACTTGCCACAATAAAAGGCTAGCTGCATATCACAACTAGGCATGGAGCCTCATCAAATATTTTGATGCCTTTGGCATTGTACTCATCCCCCAGAAAAGAAACTACATTCTGGATGCCCTTGCTATTTCTGCCAGCACACTCGAGCCTATGGCTAGCTCCCGACTCCAAAAATTTTCCATTGAGATGATCCCCACGCCGTGCATTCTAGATAATGTCACCCATTTTTAGGTTTTTGAAGATGACCAACATCTCCTAGCCTTCATGGCCAACATTGGCATTTTTGAAGACTAGATAGTGGAATAAAGAGGTCACGATGATACTGGACAGGGTGATGAAGATGACGGGATCATGGACCTACCAACCAACACCATCCCTAAGGGGATGGTCATACTTGAAGGAATATTTGACTCGAACCCTCGAGGCTGGTAAAAGATATCATCCTCCTCTAAGGGGGGAAAATTTGAGAAAGTCAACATCGACCAAGCTGGTGAAGAAAGACTGGTACACATTGGCACCTCCTGCTCCCCTGCGGAGAAGGAGAAGATTCTTGCAGTTCTCTGAGAATACATCGATATAATTGCATGGGGGTATGAGGATCTGAAAACTTATGATACCTCTATCATGACTCGTACTATCCCACTTAAACCTAATGCTAAGCCTTTCTAGCAAAAGCAATGACCGGTCAACCCACTAATCGAGCCTCTAATTCATCAGGAGGTTCAAAAACTACTATCAGCCTGGATCATCTTCCCAATCTAGAATACTACATGGGTTGCCAACCTTGTCCCTATGAGGATGAAAATTGGCAAGATCCGCCTTTGCGTGGATTTTTGTAATTTAAAAAAGGCCTCCAAGAAAGATAATCACCCTCTCCCCTCGTTGGATGAGGTGTTGCAAATTGTGAATGGATCACAAATGATGTCTTTCCAGGATGGGTACTCTGGGTATAACCAAGTCATGGTTAAGTATGAAGATAGAGACAAAATGACATTTACCACCAAGTGGGGAACATTTGGATACCGGAGAATGCCCTTTGGCCTTATCAACGTAGGGGCCACATTTCAGAAGGCTATGGACATTACATTCGAGGGCCTGGTGAGCCGGTGCATAATCATCTACATGGATGATTTGACCATCTTTCCCTGGGATAGGCATGATCATTCCGCCCACCTCGCCCAAATTTGTGAGAGATGTCACCGGTATGAAATATCCCTCAACCCTAAGAAATGTATATTTAGGGTCACTAAAGGGAAGCTTCTCAGGCATATTGTCTTCGAGAAGGGTATATCCATTGACCCTAAGAGAGTTGAAGCACTGCTGAATCTACAGATGCCTGACAGTAAGAAGGAAATGAGATCTTTCTTTGGGAAGATCAATTTCATCTAGCGGTTCATCACTGGATTCGGCAAGATAGTGAAGCCACTCAATGACATGATGAAGAAAGATACTAAGATTGAGTGGAGTCCTGAGGCAAAGCGAGCGTTCTCTCAGATTAAGAAAACAATCATGGAGGAACTAGTCTTGGCCAGTCCAGACTATTCCCTCCCTTTTTACTTATATTCCTTTGCTTTGCTACATTCTATCATGAAATTTTTGACCCAGAAGGTCAAAGGGGAAGAACGACCAATAGCTTTCATGAGCTCCCCCTTCAAGAATGCCAAAGTCCAGTATCCACCTTTGGAAAAGCAAGCCTTTGCTCTTGTCCGTGCTATGAAGAAATTCTGGCACTAAATTCTCCGGAGCAAAGTGCACACAATCATCCTGGACCAAGCTGTTAAGTCTCTGCTCATGCAGAATGAATTGGGTGAAAGACGGGGGAAATGGATGGCCATCCTCCAAGAGTATGATTTAGAAATGCAACCCATGAAGATAGTTAGGGGACAGGGACTATGTAGAGCGATGGCAGAAGAGACTCCCAACATTGAATGCCAGAAATACATAGTGGAGTCCATCACTTAAGATCTATGGTATACTGATCTGGTATACTTATTGTTGAACAATAGATGCCCAAAGGGGCTACCCCCAAATAAACATCATGCCCTGCAGCTGAAAGGCACAGAATTCATGATAAAAAATGGCACACTTTTCTGTAGGAATTATGAAGGGGTATATCTCTGGTGCATAGATAGGGACCAGGCTACGAAAATGATTGAAGAATTTCACAGGCAGTTTGCAACAGGGCATGGCTTAGCTGACGTCACTATCCATCACATCCTTCGAGCTAGGTATTATTGGCTCTATATCTTCAAGAATTTCTACACCCATGTTAGGAGATGCCATACTTGCCAAACTGTGACACATCATGAGCGAAACCTGGCCATGCCTCTGTAGTCGGTCTTCAAAGTTAGACCTTTTGGCCAATGGGAATTTGAATTTATTAGGGAGATCAACCCAAAATTATCTGCCAACCACTGGTACATTTTGACTGCTACCAATTACTGCACCCGGTGGTCTGAAGAAATCCCTTGTAAAAACAAGACGGTAGACGTAGTTATAAAATTCTTGAAAGAAAACATTGTCACAAGATTCAGAATGCCCTTTGCTATAGTGTGTGATAGTGGTCCAAAAAAATTTTTAGCGCAATTACTTGAATGGACCTATAACAGGAAGATCACTCTGAAGTTTTCCAGCAACTATTACCCCCAGGGGAACGGTGTTGCTGAATCAACCAACAAAAATCTACTTGAAGTGATCAAACATCTGTTAGAACAAAACCCCCAGGACTGACATCAAAAGCTGAGATTCACTCTCTAGGTGGATTGTATCCTAATTAAGACAGCCCTGGGGACATCCCCATTCTATCTAGTTTATGGCTAGAATTCAGTATTCCCTATTAACTTACAGATCCTAGTTTTACAATTCATGCAAGAATTCAGCAATCAGGACAATATCGTGGAGGTTTGGCTCCTAAATCTGGTGCAGATGGAAGAAAAAAGAGATGTAGCCCTTGAACATTTTGTGAATCACCAAGCAGTGGTAAAATGATGGTATGATAGAAGAGCCCAATACAAGGCCTTTTAGATTTTGGACTTGGTCCTCTTGTGGGACAAGGCCTGGGAAAAGAAGGAAAAACACACTAAATTCCAGCTGCTCTGGCTTAGACCATATTTGATATCTGAGATCTACGGGGAAAAAACTTATCACCTTAACACTGTGACCGGAGAAGCCATCCCATTACCTGTTAATGGATAGTTTCTCAAGCACTATTTTGAGTAAGTTATGTGATAAGTTTGTCCAGAGTTGTATTCTATGTAAACTTCTCGCTTGTAAATATCTTTCCCGGTGCTTCGTTTGGGGGTACCTTGTCCTTGTAAATAGTTTGTCGGTCATCCTTCGGGACCGCTTTATTTTTTTTTTTGTTTTATTTTGTTTTCCCTAGGTTCCCAGTGTTTGGCCTTCTCCTTTGTAGACCGATATGCTTCTTATGACATCTAGTCTCTGGAACGGTACCTTTTGCATTTTGACAAATTTAGAATCTATGGTTAGCATGGTGGTATTGGTCCACACTTCAAAGTTATTTTGTAATTATGGTAAAAGGTTATGGGTAATCTTCATCTAAATCACATCTCAAAACTTTGGAAATCAGTTAAATCAAAACCAAAAGAAACAAGTAATCAGACACACTGAGGGCAGATCGACTGCACTGGTTTGTTGACCAGATCTGAAAATCATTAAAATATTCTAGGTCCAGAATTTTCTCTCCTATTTTTTGAATTAAAGTGGGTGGAAAGGTGAAAGAAGTACCGCCATTGAAATTATCTAAGCTCAAGGTTAATGGTGAAAGAAGTACCGCCTTCCCACTCAAAAAAGAAAAGGAAAAGAATGAACTGAAGAATGGAGAAATTCTGGTATCCAAGAGAAATGGGAAAGATATGACAATTTTGGTTTGAATTGCGAAGTGCCTCTTCTCTGCTTCTCCCGAAGGTCATCAGCTTGGTTTTATTTCAAAGCACACACTTCACAACTGACAAAAGACCAAAGGATTGACTCATTGATGGGCTGGATTTTCTCAGACACCTTGCGCTTTGCAAGCATAATGCTCCACATAAAGATTAATTATGGTTTTACTAACTAGAGATTCCATAGTTCTTGAATGCGCTAAGGCATCCACCCCAGATAGTCACCATTTGTTATGCCCTGCATACCCGTCCCTACATTTTGTAGGCAAAATGTTGGGTCCCCCTTTCTGCTTTTTGTCTCTTGCCTTGTTTTCCTTTGTTTTCTTTGTTTTCCCTCCGAGATTTTCTTCCGTGAGGGTGTCTTTATTTATATTTTTCCTTCTTGTGTCTTTGGGACCCAGTCCCAAAGTTTGTTTGTCTCTTCCAGAGCTGAATTCCAGACTCTTGGATTCTCTTCCATTATGTCTTCTTTCGTGAAAAGATATAGCTGCATGGAATACCCAGGCCCAGAGTCTGGAGGTTTGCAAGGTCTGGGGTTTGCGGAAGGAATGCAACGCATTTTTTTTTTACCCTAAGGGTATAAATAGAAATTACTTGTCATTTTCACATTTACTGTGATTAGACACTTAAAGCATTCAGAGTGATTAAGGTGAATTAAGGCGATTAAACAATCTTGTGCTCCGGGTGTTTAATGGAAAATTACCGGTAGTTTACTGTGCATGCTCATGGTGGTTTTGAAGGTTAGCTTGTTGCAGAATGTTTTAGCATTCATCCTTCCCGCATTTCTCATGTTCTAGCTAAGCCTTCAGCTTTCTCTCTCTGGTTCCTGGTTTTATGGTTCTTGTTTGCCTTTTTGCGTTTTGTTTTCTTTCTATTTCTTGTTTGTTTCTGGTTTTGTTTGTGGTTTTCATTTTTGGTTCTGTTTTGGGTCGCCTCCCATTGGCAAGTTGGCACTAGTAGAAGGTTGTCCACCCTCTGTGCGGTTGTAGTTTTGGCTAGTTTCCTATGCGATGTACATTTTTGTAATTCCTTTGTGTATTATGTAAATGTCTGTAAACTATGTATATATGTTTCGGCCCTTGGCCCTCTATAGTTTGCTATATTTTTGGTGTATATCCTTCCGGTATCATGTTGAGCTCACCACGCTCTTGTCCATATTTTCTCAAACTCGTGAGCTCGCCTTCTCGACAGAATAATGCCTGGTTTAGGCTTGGCTCCTTACTAGTTTGAATGGCCATGGAAGTTTTCTCTCTCCTCCATCGAAGTCAGGCTTAAATGATGAATTAATTTCCCATGTGTGCATTCAAGTCCAGCCAAGTGGCTTCCACTTCATGCGCGTTCAGACAGTTGTTAGCATTATTTCCATAAATCCTATTTATTGCATGGCCATGTGACACCCATGTCAACCTAGTGTGGCTCACCTTCCAGCCATGTCACCCAATGGTTAGTTTTCCAAACTCTGGGTCCTATGTCCTCATTCAGCCCCTATCCAACTTACATCATATGTGATCCCCAGGGGTCCAGATAATGGTCAAGCCTCCTAAGTCTTCATTATATGTATATCTCTTCTGGGATTTAACGTGAACTAACTCTTTTAGGTGAAGACGTTATACGATGGTAAGATCTCCGGAGCCCAGAGTAATGTTTTGTCTTGTATAAATTTTGATGGTCATCTTGCCTTGCAGGTTGCCAGCATCAAATTCATTAATAATGTCAGAGGCAACCACATCTTCTCCACCCGGGAGTCCAGATCTCCCCACTACAGCAGTCACCAAGGAAGCTATCAGGACTAAGATTGAGAAGGCCCTGGAAAATCTCCCACTAACCATGAAGTACTTAAGGGGAGACACCATCATGGGATCAAAGATTGACTCCAAGGTTCAGTTGATTACCGACACCAGCATTGGAATTTGGGCATAAATCTAGGCCCTAGTAAAAATGATGTATATTCACCGAACATTAGCCATCAATGTTGGCAATTCTGGGATTCTTAAAGCTACTTGCTTCCCATGCTCCGTGCAAGACCTGGAACTTATGCTTACTCTGGTTGCACACTACAATTCATTTGTCTGAGCCATCATGCTTGCTACCCCAATCCTGACCTGATATCCAACCCCCATGGTGTCTTTGGACACCGCAACATTTTAGGCAGGTCTGGGGATTCCCTAGTTTGATAGAGCAGCCATCACCACCCGGTCTTTGGCCTTGGGAGAATTTCTGGAACTGGAACACATGGCCCGACAGTATCCGAACAACAATTGGCTTAAAGTGCCAAAGAAAGACTCCAAAAGGATGATGCTGGAGATCCCCCAGACAAAATTCAAGGAAAGTATATAGATGGGGATCATAGCACTATGTAGGATATTTGGACAGCCCCATGCCTGGGAATTGTCAGAATGGATGTACTACTTCTTGCTTGGCATCTCTTCTGGTGAGCAATACTTTGATTGGGCCACCATTATCTCAAATCATGTGGACTCCCAGTTCCTCCAAGTCACCCGGACCTCCAAATTTTACATGACGTCCTATGTTCTCTGGGCTCTGGCACAACAACGCCCCATCACAAATGGGCTAATCACTACAGGTGCACTTGGGATCAGCCCGAGCTAGAGTGCTCCCTGAGATTATTTCCCACAAGTCCAATGGGAGGCTAGTTTCCTCAGCTTTTGCTGAGTAAATGATGCCTTCATTTACTAAAACCTCCTCACACCTACCCGGGATGCTGGATACTGCCTCTGTAAGGAGGCAATGGATTTGGTCAAAATTTATGGGCATGATTACATTTTATTTCAGCAACACACCTATATTTGGGTGACTGGCTTCTCTGAGAAACCCTATTTGTTGCCCAAGCATTGTGGGAACAAAATAATTCTTTTAGAATATTGCTAGCAGATCCTGGAGCTGCACACCCTCTTCACGGTAAGGAAGGTAACAAATTTTCTATTCCCAGTCACCTATGGGAACTATTCTTGTAGTCTAGCCATGGCTAAGGAGGCAGAAAACAAGATCAAAAGTTTGGGCTTAACAGAATTCTATCTGGCATAGAAGATCTTTGATCTGCTAGGAAAAATAGTAACGACACTTGCCTGAGTATCAGAGCCCCATGCATTTCACATGGAGGATTTTTGGGAAGATTTCCAAGATGACTTTGGCCGGATGACAATGGGGATGATGGAGAGGCTGAAGCTTTGAAAGTTCCCAGACGACTTCTCGGACACCAGGTCCACTGTGGAACCTAAATATAAAGAAAGGGGAGTATACAAAATGGATCTCCCTTAGGTCGACTGGAATTCCTAGGAAGGTCCAAAAATTGAGGACCTTACCCATGACATGGTCGAACGTAGCCACGCATATTTCAGGAAGGCATGCCCAAGAAGCATACATAAATTTGGCCCATTCGTGCGGGGCTCAACTTATGGGGCTGGAACCTCCTCACAAGGCAAGGATAGAGGAAAGAAGAAGGTGTGCATCCATCCCCAAGTCCCATTTTCAGCCCCATAGGGGATAAAATACAACATACATTGGCAGTCTCCTAGCAAATGAAAGATAAGTTAATCACACAGTTGGCCACCTTGGTACTTATGACCGGACCCATCTGTCCTCCCTCTTCCACTTCATTGGTAGCATTGATGGTCTAAACTATAGGGACTCCAATAGAGGAGGAGCGGGAAGCTATGATAGATGTGGGGCCCCCTTTGGTAACTAGGAGAAAGAAAAAGAAGACCAATCCTCAGCCAAAGGTGGAGCCTGAACTTGGGATGCCAAGCATCCAAGAAATACAAATTGTTTCTTCTAACTCCTAGGAACCAGACGCAAGACCTGAGGATATCCTAGAGACCTCCCCTCCACATGAATTTGATGACGTATTTGGGACTGATGAATTTGGGAATCTGCAGGGAGATATCACAAAATTGGCGAAAGAAATCACCGTGCAGAAGGAAGAAGTCCCGGGACAAGAAGCTGCCCAAGAGCAGGAGGCCTGGGTAGAAGAAGAAGAGGAATATGAATAGGTAGACATCTTTGATGTCCCAAAGATATAGGTTGTGGGGACCACAGAGAGCAGGAAAGCACAGGGCAGGCAGTTGGCATCAGTTGGGGAAACCAGACCTAAGGAATCAACCGTAACCCCAACTGCCATATTCCAAATGCCGCCTCCAAGGGTAACATTTGGTGGGGTAATTACAGTGGCCCAAATTTTGAATCTTGGTCCATGACCCCTAGAGAATACACCAATTGAAGAAAACACTCCGACAGAGGAAGCTGACAAAGAACAACAGCAAGGTGGGGAACATAACCCCAGAGAAACGGATGTTGATCCCAATGCTGCTAAGGATGCAAACACCAGGGAAAAGGGCACAAGAACCACTGAGGTAAATATTTCTAGTGAGCCTGAGGATACAAGGAAGGAGTCAGAAATGACTCAGAATATTGAGGGGACACAACAAAACCCTGGAGGGGAATTACAAGAAAAAATTCTAGCTGCAAGGCCACCCCTACCACCACAATGGTTGGTAGAGTCCTGAAAGAGAAAGGCCCCAGTAACACCCAAGGCCCATCTCTCCTTGGTGAAGATGATGTCATAGGTGCAAAATCCTCCCGTGGCCAAGAAAGCTCAGATAGTCCATACTCTTCGGACTGGACCGAGCGGAGATATGGTTGCGGTGATCACAACACCTTCCCTAGATGGAGATGAAGCAATGGTAAAGGCCAATGAATATGCCATCACCGAAATATCTCTAGGGAAGAGAGGGAAGTAGGGTGAACTAGACCTATTAAAAGAAGTGGCCAAGGTGGTAGAGGCCGACTATGAAAAGGAGGCCCAAAAATTGAGGGCAAAAAAAGGAAAATAATGAAAATGTCATGGGGCTATTGACGGAGCTTGCGCATCCTATTACTGCCATTTCCCTAGAAGTCTCCACATCTGGGACACTGCTCCCTTAGGGGGACATAGATTCAGTACGGGCTATGAAGAGAAAGGCCTAGGTGGTTGATAAATGGATTACCAAACAGGTGGGAAATGTTTGGCATTTCTTAGTATCCACACTCCCAGACTTATATGCGGCCAGCAATACCCTACACTAGGCCAAAACTACTATCTCCATCTGGGAGGGAGACATTGAAAAGTATGAAGCATGGAAGGCTGAGTTGGCAAAGCTCATTGGTATTAGAGAAGAAGTTGTCTCTGAGGCCAGAATTTTGGGAGAGGAGTCTTTTGACTTTGTCTGGACCCAACACTCCAGACTTGACCTCACATTGGAGGTAATCAAGCAAATGGTAGGGGCCCTACGTGACAAAGTCCAAGAAGTTCAATATTATTTTAAATTGTATAAGTCATTCATTTTGAAGGTCTCCAGAGTTGATACTTTTAGTATTGAAACATGTACTCCAGATGAATACGTCATGGGAAAATTCAACGAGCTAATGGAATCTTGGTATCAATCTGTGAAGGGGATAGATGGAGAAAAAATGACATGGCTAACTCACATGGTGCTCCAAGGTCATGACATGGAAAATATGGCCACATAATTTAAAGCAAATGCTCTGGATCTCGGCGAGCAGGTGGAGGTGGCCAAGTACCGCCGGGCTGACCTCAAAGATATTGACAAGGATGGAATCACCCAGCTCCTAGAAACCTTCAATGATACTAAGGAACAATAAAATCCTTTAGGTTTCGGGGATGATCACAGGAAGAAGTATTTTGTATTTATTCATTCTTTGGGAGCACAAGCTTCTAGATCCTGGATTTCTGGATCCCATAATTTTGTACTCCTTTCAGTGACCAGTTTCCTGATTCCCAAAGCCGACCAGTCACTTTCAAAGTAGTTAATAAGGATGTCAGGAGGTGGGTGACTCCAGCGATGCACATCGACTCAACAAGATGGTTCTGAGGGGTGGTATTCTCAAGGTGCCACTCCAGCATAACACTTGGCACATCAGAGATAGGGAACTGCTTTTCCATTGATGAGGCATGTGGCCTTGATCTTTGGGGGATTAGATTTCTTCTTTTCTCCCTCTGGCTCTCTTCTCGAGGCTAATTCTTCCACTCCTCCTTTCTTGTCTTATTCCTCTGACATGTCAGACCTTTTTCATCTTGAGGTCTTTGTAACGTGGTGCAGGTAGTACAGACCACCAGAAATTCTATTATATTGTTTAAGTATAAAGTAAGTTAGGGGAAGTTTAGGGAAAACTAGTGTATAAATAATAAGTTTGACCTCATTCCAAGGGTCAGCAAAATTGATGATTTTTCAGTCCATAGCTATAGCACTTTCATTTTTTTAGTTCTTAGTTGCAGAGCTCAATGCTCCTTAGTTGTTAGAAGCTCTCAATAGTTAGACACTCCCTTGGAGCTACCATTATTGTATGCACCAGTGCTATATGGAAATATGTTAATGAAGAAGGAAGGATTCTCTCAATGATGTTGTTAGCATTCTGATCTCTGGATTAACATTATTTTTGTGTTGTATGTTCCTTATATCCCTTACTCTAATGTTTTAAGTAGATTAACAATTTCCCTCGCTATTGGATAGGTATGAACTGCTAGTTCTATGTTTATTCAGTATTTAGTGTAGCATGTTAGGGCATGGTTGATGTTTTGAATGTTTGGCATAAACTATAAGTAGATGGAATAATTCTAACCCTGACGTATCTTTTGAAGTTATTTGGTAACTAGCGAATGCTTGTAGGAAAACTCACTTACCTAAATCCCTAGAGTAGATGAGCCAAGATAACCAGCTATCCCCCCCAAAAAAAATAGTCACACTCCTAATTGAGCCCCCCACACTATCGAGACCTGACTCTCAGGTGCTTGAAGGCCCGGAGAATCTCATTTCTCCGGATAACCTTTACAGGCAAAGTTGGCCGGTACCCCGGTACCCGGTGAAAAATTACATCTGGTGGCAGACCCGGTCACAAAGTCCCATCAACATAACCTAGGGGTGATACCATGATTAGTAGTGGAATGTTTTTCTCTAAAATCAACCTGACCTTTAGCTCTTTTTCTCTCCTTTTTCTGTTGAATTACTAATTATGCATTCAACTGTGCTTCTAAAATTTTTTCCAATGAGGGGATTAACCATAATTGTTTAGTAGTTTGATATATTATGGTATCACTCCTTTTATATAGAGGGATAACAACATTGTCTGTCAAATCTTCTGAGAAGCCCTCGTGAATAACATTATTGAAGTGCACTTGATACAAGGTGCAAGGACCTCAATACCACATTTGAAATGTTCTTGAAGCTCGTCAATATTGTGTGCCTTACCTTCTACCAACCTTTTTATGCCTTGATTTGATATATTCAATGATGAAAAGTTCAATATTGATATTGATTATGGAGGGTCTATGTATATCCTAGTCACAGTCATATAGAAAATTCACATATTTAAGCCATTGGAAACCTATTATTTTATTTTCTATTTCTTTTCTTTTTGTATAGTTCCTTCCAAAATCTTTTGGGATTGTATTTTCCAATGGAAATCAGCTCCTCCCTTCTTGTGTTCACATAATTTTTTTTTTACACCATAACAAATTTTCATACCCTTACTTTCTATGTCCATTCCACACATGCAAATATCTCTTTCCTATCTTGCACTCATTGTCGAACCAAGGATTTTCTAGAGAAGTATATTTTGTTCCTTGTTTGGATCCATCTAAAGCCTCGTGCATTAGCGAAATCAACATATTTTTCTTATAGGGTGGCTCTTTGTGTAAGTTGTATTATTCTCTTACTCCCTAAAAATCCTTTTCTAGGCAGCTCTGAAGAGTTTTTTTATTTTTTGTGAAAGTGATTTCTTTTGGGTGAGGTTGACTTGTTCCTCCTGTAGCTTTCTTATGTGGATATCTAGCATTACATATATTGGATTTGATTTGATTTAATATCTATTGGGCAGCCTCCAACCACTAACTTCATTATCCTCGAGGTATAATTATGTAAATAACATGGTCCACAACACTTTTTTCATTGTAGGTTTTCTAGGCAATGTTTCTTGAATTTGGCCATGCCCTTATATCATTGCATACGACCAAGTTGTATAGCCCCAATAATTTTTCTATGTAGCATGTAAGATTCTCTTTACTATTCTATGAGGTCCTTCCCCAAAGTTGAAAGCTCTCTTCCTCCAACCATAATGAGTCACCATTCTCTTTGTATTTACTTTTTATATTGAGGGCTTGAATGTTTTCTCTAGCATTAACATTACCTATTATGAAAACTTCCTCCATGAAATTAAAAACAAAAGTGTCTTTTTCAAGTGACGATCCTTATGATCTAGATTCCTTTTCTTATATGAGTTTGAGCCTTCTGTAGCGAAGTAGCATGTGGCCAGCCTTATTGTTACTTGATTTTCTATTATTTTCAGCCACATGTATTTCTTGTTTGGGTCTTCTATCTCCATTTTTATATTTTTGCACCAAGTTTTTTTGCTTAGAATTATAACTCTACCACACCTTTTGTGATTGATTGTCAGTCCTCTCATAACATATTGAATATTTTTTACATCCTTCAAAGTTTGGAACTTTACATCTATCACTCAAGTCCTCTTCTACATGGATAATCTTTATAATTCTAATTTACCATTGTCAAATATTTTTGTGGCTTCAAATTCCTATTTTTGGTGTGTCATTCTATCACTAACTTGGGCCTTTCCATTTTATAATTAAGTCCATTTCTTGCATCTCTTGTTGCCTTTACTTTTTCCCCTCTTCTTGACATTCTTCTTGTGGTACTATGGTTAAGTATTTATTAATGCATTTGTGTATCTCTAAGGAACCTTTTGTTTCTTAGTACCATGTTCTTGTCTTAATGTTCCTCAAGGTAACTCTTACATGCTTTCTCTCATAATGAATGGCATAAATAACAACACTTGCTAAAGGTTTTGAAAATGGGGTTGCAAGCTAAGTGGGCTTGACCTTGGAGGAAACTCCATGGTTAAGCGTGCTTGAGTTGGAGAAGTACTAGGATAGGTGACCTCCTAGGAAGGCCCAATGCTCCACCTCTTTGACCATCACCTAGATGCAATGAGTGTTGAGTGTTCCATTCATTCTCATGAGAGTTGGGTTCTTGTGAACCACAACTCATGAAACATGGATCAGTGAGTTTGACTAAAAAACTACATAGTTGAATCCTAATATCAATGTCATAATGTTTTCTCTTTCCATCTCTTATCTATTTTCCAATCCTATTTTCTTGTTCAATGAATCTTGATCATTGCAGTTAGTCTTTGAAAAATTCTTTTGTTAGATTTTTGTGATTTCTTTCTCACCATAGTCTTTTAGTCCTTTAACAATGATATTTATGACCTTATCTCCTATGCCTTTTTCTTCTCTTATTTTCCTCCTAACTAATTTTTTTATGAGTTTCCTCTCTATGTTTGATGTTCCTTTAACTATTTGAGCCTGAGATTTGGCATGCTCTATTTATTCTCTTACCTAGTTTTATTTTATCATTAGGTGGAAAGTATTGATTGGATCTCTTTTATTTTTGATTCACTGCTTCCTTCTAGCACTTGTCTTGTTTTGTTTTGCTATTTGATTTAGGTTAAAACTGGCCTTATTGAAATAAATTCTTTCTTTCCTTTTCTCATGGTGTTTTTAAATTTGTTTACTTGTTCCTTGAGAAGTTTGTCCTCCCTTGTTGATTTCTAATTGAATTGCGTGACCTCCTTCATCTTGGTGTCTTCATATTGATCCCTAGCTTCTAGGGATTGAAGTCCCCTTTTCATGATCTTAAGCTCATCAATGAATAGTTCTGAGGACCATATAGTGGTGTTGTAGCAGGGTTATATAGTTCTATGTGCATATCTTCAAACTTTCTTCCTTATTTGCTGGTGAGTTTCCAACCCAATTTTCTTTGCAATTGATGTTGTGTGAAATGTTGAGCTCACCTTTCCTTTACCTTTCTTTTTCTCCTTTTTCTCTTGTTGGGTTTCTTCCATGTATACTAATGCCTTATGCACTAATTCTAGTAAAATAGGTGTGAATTTTTCCTTCTTTGCAAGCTTCACTTTTCAAGTTTTCCCATGCTTTAGAAATCTCTTCAGTATTTCCCATTTATTTTGACACATATTTCTACTATTTGAGAGGTTATTTTGTGGATACCCTAGTGCACGTGCTCCACACATGCTATTTGTTGCTTTTCTATGAGCATTGAAACTTGGTTACAAAAGAGTAGGTAAGGGTCTTGTTGGGAAGTGCACTGGGAAGTTACAATAGATTTAAAAAGTTCCTTGAGGTATCATTCCCATCACAGGCTTTGAGCTTGTTTATCCCTATGAACTTATCTGTTAATTCAATATTGTATTGTGTATTATGCTCGCAGTATGTTCTAATATGCTTTTAGTGCTTGTTTCTCCAATATCTTTGTTTGTTTCTCGAGTCAGCTAGACCTTCATCATTTTTACTGTGTCCTTTCATTAGATCCCACCCCTATTTGACGTCTGTGATTTTCTTTGAAAAAAGGGCTTTGATTTGTTTAATGTTTATGGTTTTCTTTGGTGAAATGATTGCAATGTTTCATGTGCATAAGAAAGTTACAAAAGGGTGAAGGTAAAGACATGGTGGGGCTCACTTATTTTCCACTTGGGACTATTCTCCTCTTTAAATGGACTTGACAAAACCTTTGGCTTCTTGCAAAAATCTCTTGATATTCAAAGTCATGCTTACATTTATTAGGCCCCACCTCGTGTAACTTAATTGATGAGGCTCTACAACATATAAATCTATTGCTTAGGCCCCACCAGAAATCTCTGAAAATCCTCTGTAATCTTGATTGCAAACTTAGAACAATCAGAAATTAGACCAGAAGTTTTGAATGGAGAACTACCTTGTTTGCAAGCCACCTTGTGTGCTACCTAATGTTGGAAAACCACCTCCATGCATGCACAACCCAATAATTTAAATTCTTAACTAGTTTGCACTTTAAGAAGAAAGATGCAGGAGAAAGGTTCTAGAAGTTGATTAGAGATTAGTAATAAGTTACAATATCCCATGTGACTATATCTTATCCCTTTCTTCTTTGGACTAAATTATCATTAGTTTCTATTTTCAAGGTAGAAAGTGCTGCTCAAATCTTGATTGTGACATCTACTTAGCCCCACATGGAAATGAGCCTTTATGCCCAACTACGTAGTCATGGATTTATTCCTAGAATTGCATCTTGTAGACACCAAAGAGAGTATCTTTACTCAAAGGCATTAAAGAGAGTATTTTTTATCTAGAGGATGAAAATTTGGGTTGGTGTCCTTAGGATGAGAAACATTTGTTTCATCCTCTAAATGGTGATGGATTATAAAACTTAAGCTAGCTTACATTAATAATATCATTAATTTGAGATGAAATATTGAAATGAAAAACATAAATTCTTGTTGATATCTGAGTCCATGTTTATCCAAGTAGAGACAAAAGGTATCAACAATATGAAAACTTGGGGAGAGTGAAAGCCAAATCTAACTCTATTTGTATTTGTCTGGAGTCTTAAAACAATGTATAATGAACCTACACTAGGACTTCAACTAAAATTTGAAATAATGAAGAAAAATCAATTTTTTTTTTCAATGCCTAAATTTCTCTTGTATAGCTATCTTTGGATTAGATGCCACAATTGAATTGTATCTGTAATGCCAAAATCTTTTCAATGATTGACATGTATCACCTCTAACGTCGAAGATACAAAGAAACTATGAGAAGTGTAAGTTCAAAAATATTTATACCTACTCTTGAGACCAATTCCTTGTCTATGCCTTTTGATCCATGTTGCTAGGTCCCAAAAAGAACTCCCTCCTATCCATATCGGTTTGTGGTATAGGACACCCCCTACAGTTTCTATTTCAGTGTTATAAACCCTAAGGTAGGTTATAAACCTTATGGGTGCTTGAAACCATGTTTGACCAAGTTAGTTTTTTGTTATTTTAGTCTTTAAGTATAATTTTATGTTTTGAAACCTTAGGATAGGTTCTTGGCATGTTTTAAACCTCTCCCACACCCTTGGAGGTTGCTAGTGTTGGCACTTTACTCAAAATAGCAACTTTGACAAATATTGCCAAAAAGTTGTCTTTTTGCAAAATGTTTCTCAAGGAATGACAACTCAAATGGAAATGGCCACACCAACTTCTTGGAGAATCTGTAATTCCAAGATGATGGTATTTGATTTTCTTATGCCTTCTAGGAAGGTTAGATGTTACTGTGTACGAAGCTTGATGTTCAAAGAAGGAAATAGAAGAGTTTTCTGAGTTATTTGAAGTGTGTACAACCTGGTATAGATTCATTTTGTGGATCCAGTTGCAGAACTTTGTGATTCTTTGAGTTATTGCAACATTCTAGTTTGTTTCATTTGTTTTTATAAAGTTTAATAGGAGTTAGAGATTTTTGTTTACTCACTGATGAGAATCCCTAGTTTACTGGGTCTACTTCAAGATGTGATCCTAAATTGGGATTTATCCAGTGGATCTACTTGGCCACTTAGGAAATACAAGTTAGGATCATGCTCTTTAATATTCCTAAAGCTCAGGAACTCAATGTTGGTTCTATGATTTTTGAGACAAATCCCTAGGCTAATTATCTTTATGTAATTAGCCTTGTTCTTAAGTACAGTCACATGCATGTGAACTATATGACTAGGAGGATTGAATAAATGGTGGATATAGACCATTTTTGGGTAGAGGAAACTATCTAAGCCCTTTTTTTCATTCTGTGAACCCACCTTAGACCACTTGCTTAGTAATTCAAGCCTAACCTAGCTAATTAGGCATGTGAGCTTTGCAAGAGTTCAGCGGTGCAAGAGTAGAGTGAAGTGATAAGGCTTTGGGGGGTTTCAAAACTCCATAAAGGGTATCTAGAATCAAAATTAGATCAGTTAGATCCTTCTATGTTAGAAAGTTATGCTCGAAAAACCCTCCAGATAGGGCTACAAGGAATTCTACACCAGTTAATGTTTGACCATCCTAGTGTCTGTAGAACTAAATTTATTGGTGGATCCTCTACCCTTGGGGTCCAAAAAAATTCTGCCATCACTTAGATTTGTTGATCAAAGCCTCTGGTGAAGGTTTCTACTTTTAGGCTTGGTTTAGGGAAAGTGTCCCTAAAGGATATATTGCAGAGATTGGTGTGTTGGCTTGGAAAATCAAGTTGTAATATAAAGGGTGATTTGGTTTCTTGGACAAGTTGGTATACATCCTAGGAAGACAAGTGTGGAGTTGGATTTTTTGAATTAGAAGTTTGAGGTAGCTATAAGGAGTGAGAGCCTATCTGGGTCTTATTGTAGTGCACTCTGCATCAATTTGGTTCCAGGCTAGTTCTCGACTAGAGGTTTTCCTAGGTTCTTGCCTAGGAACCTAAGGTTCCTAGGGGTCTTGTCTGGGAACCTAAAGTTCCTAGGGGTCATGCAAACCAAAGGGCCACACAAAAAAGTTAAAAATAAATAAATTATTTGTAAAAAAAATTTATATACGAAAAAGTGTCAAATACTTAATTTATCCCTTGAGTGATAAAATTGTCAGGTACAATGAAAATTCGTGTGCTTTAAAATGCATTAATTTGGGCTTTGTGGTGGTTTTTTGACCCCTCTACCCCTCCTTATATCACAATAGGGAGTGCACCAAGTGCATTTATTATAGACCTTGCGATTGGCACTAGCCCTTGCACCAAGGGTATTGTCTTCAAACCCCCATGAGGGTTTCCACTCACCAACCCCATTAGGTTCGCCTCTCCCAAATCGCTAATATTTATTGGGATCTCTTGTCACATAAGTAACTTGATCACAAGGAGGGGTTGACATAATGACAAGGAATCAAGATCCAGCTTTTGAGTGTGTTGATTAGATGTTATTGTTGCACAACTTGCCAAAAACCTCTTTAGATGGGCAACTATATGACATGGCTAGCGGAAGAGGCATTATAACTCATTGTGGAACAAGGGATATTGAACTAAATGTTGAATTTGGTGCTTTTGATGAATAAAAATATGAATATTATTGAATATTGATTATAATTTTCATCGTGTATCGACAATTGACAAATCATTGAACAATGACTGAGTATTTTCAGTTTTTCAAATTATGAGGTTTTTAAGTATTTTGTATATTGGAAACTATGGGTATCATTATTCTTGTATCATCTTAAAATGGAAGCACTTCAATCTTGGTAGGTTTAGCACCCTCATTTAGTGCATTTACATGATAGATTTGCATTTAGGATGCATCTCCACTTAGTATTCTTCGTTTCTAGGTGAAATTAGGGTTAGGGTCCTAAGGATTCTCCTTGGTTTCATTCTTTGTGGCTCTATTTTCTAGGTAGGACCTATGTACTAGTCCTCCTAGCCTTCATCACATCTCTTCTAGGCCCCTGTGCCAATTTTTAGCATTCTACTCTGTTTTCCCATCATCCTAGGTCTTTGGTTGACCTAGAAACTTCACTGGCACTCTAAATTGACCAGCCTAAAACCTCAGGTTAGTGTCAAGGTCAACCCTAACCTAGGTCAAGATCGAGGTTTACCTTGACCTTTGTCAAGTTTTGGTTCCCTCTTTCAAATTTGGATCATAGCGGGCCCTAAATTCAAGATTGGCCCCCAGATCTGAATGTGGAAGGGTTTTTATTCAAAATAGAATTAATGCATTTCCTCCTTAGATGGTTATTGTGATTGGACCATAATTCTAGGTGAAATTTTAATTAGGGGCCCTTACATTGTCCTAGGAGGCTTACCTTAAAATATCTATATAAGAACTCTCTTTTGCCTTCATTCGATACACAAGAAGAGGAGATCATGACATGAGATAATGATATGACATGATGATATGAGATGATAATGCAAGAATGCAAGAGGATGATATAGGAGGACAAGATATGATGATTCCTTGATGAAAGAAAGAACTTTGTAGACAAGCTATTGTGGACATTCATTGGAGCAAGAAAGAGTTCTTCAATCATTCTTTCTTCTTTGATCTACTATTTTCAACATTAAAGCATTCAAAAGATACAATCATGGGGTAGCAACTACAGATTGTGAGTTTTGTAGGAGTAATTTAGCCTTGGGGCCTTGGTATGATTTCTTTATCATATTCAAATCTATGCATTTCTCTCTCATTTTCAATTCATGCTAGGGTTTTAATCTAGAGGATTAGATCTTGTCATTACACATTCAAAGCTCTTCCTACGAGCAACACACATACATATTCTATTACATCCGGCCATTCATGAAGGCAGAGATCACCAAAATGGGGGTTTGACTAAAGAAAACCCCTATATAGCCACCCCAGAACACCATTTTTAGATATCTACAGTCATTGTTTCAGGAGTCACGGAGCAGATTTGGATACCCTTTTTGACAAAATTTCAGGATCCGCAAACAGAATTTCTGTCAGAGCAGCGCAAGTCAAGGTCAACATAAAGGGGTCAAGGTAAAACTATATTTGGGTCAAGGTCGATCTGGAGAAGAAAAGGAAAATATTTTTGGTTTTTCTCATTCTCTATATTTCTCTTCCAGATCTGGTTGTAGAATTTCCAGAAACTCAATACAGGCACCAGAAAATAGCAACTTCCATATCTGCTATGTTATGAGGTATGTATGTCACTTCATTATTCTTTGCAAACATTTCCAAATTTATATTCCTTATAATTACAATTAAATGCGTGTGGTTAATAAAGGCACAGGGTCTCATTTATGTGCAATCCCCATTGTTCTAAACCCTATCCACATCATTTACCACCTATACATTTTGGTGAACCCATTTCTGACAACTCTTACTTTTTGGTGTTAGATTTGCATTTTATGTTAGATCTTATATGCATATTGTTGGTTATATTTCTCCTTTTGAAGCCTGCTAGTAAAATTTTGGTTCCTAGTGGTTATTCTTGGTCAAAAATGACAAAATCTTGTCCAAAGTTGCCAAAATTCCTTGTAAATTGTCTTGTCCAGGCTTTGAAATGGTGGAAATTGTGAAAACCCTAAGTCTAGTGTCATAAACTATTTAAAATAAAAAACCTAAGTGTTATTGGCTCGTTCTAATTTCATGTTACTTTATTCATTCACTTAAGTGACCATAACCCACGTGTTCTTTTTTAAACGGGGCTGTGTTCAATTTATCCTAAGTCTTTAGCACTCTAGTAATCCCTAAGTTTCAAAGCCTGCAAGCCTTTTATTTAAGATCATGTGTCGTATAGTTTTGTTTTGATCAAATGGTTCACTTAATTTCCTAATATCAAGATGCGCACAATCTAACATGTAATACATTAAACGGTGACACCACATGTCTTGGCGGGCCCAAGATTTGTGAAAAGGTGTTTGATAAACCATAGTCAGATTCCCTTTAATCCAATGGTGGACTTAATGAATTCATCCAAAGATGCACAAGATCTATCTTTTAATCCATTAAGTCATTCTTACGCGTGTCCTAGAGATGATTTGGGTTCCACTAACATGAAGGTGATCACAGATTAAACTCATGACAGTTCTAAAAAGATCCAATGGATGAATTGATAGCTTAATACTAAGATGCATGTAATCTAGCATACAAGCCATTAAGTCATGATGCCAGGTGTCCCAGTGGGTCTGACTGAGGTCATATGAAAGGAGTTAAAGGTCTAGCATTTGAAGGTTGATCTGACGGTTGACTTAAACGTTGGGTGATAAAGTGATCAAGATTTACAGTATAAGCAATTAAGTCATGTTGACGCATGGAAGTTGGCGGGCCCAGTACAACACAAGGATAAGATAAAGAGGATGCAATTTGAAAAGGATCCAATGGCTCACTTAATGACTTAAGGTAAATATGAGGAAGATCTAGCATATAAGCCATTAAGTGGTGTTGACGCGTGGCCAAGATGATAAAGTTGTATCCACAGTTAGTAAAGTCTGGGGTAAAGTAACTGGTGGTCAGGTTAGAAAAAATCGGATGGCTAACTTAAAGGATTATGGTGGAGATGCACGAGATCTAATTCTTAAGTGATCAAGTCATGCTGATGCATGTCCAAGATGAATAGTGGTTTCCGTAAAGTCATGAGAGCCATCCGATAGATGGGATGTTGTTAAGATCTATGGTTCAGATTTAAAATTTTAAGACTGGTTTCAATGAACCGTTGAGCTGTGAATATTCAAACAAGATAAATTAATTACAGAGCGTGTGGCCACCTCAGATAAAATTCAAAGCACGAGATTGATTTGATTGAGCATATAATTCATTACTTGAGTTTGAAGTTGCCATAACCATTAAAGTGATTGAAGTGAAACTGAAAGTTGCAGTAATTTTGCGCTCTGTGTTACAAATTGCAGAACGGTTAAGTTTTCTGTTGTCATACTTTTGAAACATTAAAATCCATACTGGCAGTAGGGTTTCAAATTATAAAGAATAAACAGAGTGTTGATAAATTCTGATGTTGTTACTCTAAGAAACCTTAGATTCAAAAATGGCCCCTAAAATGGCCCCAAAAATGGCCCCTAGTTGTTACTCTAGGAATGTGCGGGATGATCTTTTATAACAGTTGAATGGATCCACCAATGACTCTACTAAATTCAAACAAATGATGCTTTTAAGTCCTCATTTTAAAGTTGGGGAGGGTTTATATGAACTGAGCAGATGGGATAAGGACACCAAGGTTAGTATAAATGGTCTTAGTTTGTTCAGAATTTCTTTCAGCCAAAGGAATGCTCCTATCCCATACTGTAACATATGGGATTTGGATGTAGGAAAATTGATAATTCCTAGAGTGTTTATGGATACAGATTTGTTGATCACAATTGCCAAAACTTATGATAAGGTGTCTAGGGTTTTGAGAGATATAGATGGGAACATATTATTGAGTGTCAGAGATGATGAGATAAGAAAATTTTTCAAGTTGAGTGACCTTTCTGTTCAGACGGATAACATTGATTTTGAGTATTTCAAAGAAGTGTACAAGAATCAAAGGGAATACTTCAGAACTGTGCCTTTGAAAGAGTATTTCAATAAAATAGGGGGTTTAATTGTAGTAGGCCCTAACACACAAGAGCCCTTCAAATTAGATTATTTTAATGGCAAGGCTAGAGGGATGTATAGTGCCCTGTGTCATGTTCTAGGAGAAGACGAGGATACAACAATGCCCATTCAATTTATGCTTACGATGGTTCAAATTTTGCATCCACATTTGTCTATTTTTTTTTACTTTGATAATCACATTGCTGATCTAATGCATAAAGGTCTAGTATGCATAAAAGATTCTAAGATAGTTTTAAGCCATTTGGATGGTACTCTATGATGATGCACATGATCTTGTATAATAATGATGACTATTTTGAGAAAGAAATGGATCTTATCAAATTTCAAGATGATGAAGAGTTATCAATTCAATTATGGAGTACACATTTGTCTTGGGATAGGAAAGAGGCCAGTTTTATCAATTATGATAGATGTTTTTCCTCTAGGATCATAGCGTTTTTATGCACAAACAACCCAATAATTCACATAGATGTGTTAAATTTTTTGAGACCAATGGAGTATGTTAAAGAGTTTCAAATTGTTCACAATTGGGGTGACTTCATTAATCTATACCCTATTTCAATAGTTATTAGGGTCTACAATTTTAGAGGAACTCCAAATGTCCTCACTTATAGGGTTCCACTCAAGATAGGCATGGTAGAAATCCTTAGACAACTGGGTGGGTTACAAGAAGAAGCATTGACTAGAAAAATGAAAGGTAGCATCTTCCCAACCATTAAAAAATCACATTAGTTCATTATCACTAAAGGAGGATGGACCCAATTTCACAAATACTTGGAGCCTTATCAGTTGGCAACATTAGTGGCAAGATGTGCAGAAAATGAGGGATTCATTAGTGAGATGTTCACAAAAAGAACTAAGTGTTTAGCTATAGATCATCAGTTTAATTTTCCTGAGGATATAATTAGAAATGAATTTGATTTTATGGAGCAAGAGATCAAGAAGGAAAAGTGGTTAGTATATAATAAATTATTATATTTTTTCCACCATTTTGACAAAGCATATGATCCCTTGAAATAATTTATGCCCTGGGCAAAGAAGGTGAAATCCTTAATGAGTATGTTTGAAGACATTATGCAAGCCTTAGACCAGAAGAAGAAGGTAATGGAAACAGAGCCAGAAAAGGCCAAGGCTATTTTGAGCAGAGCTACACAGGGAAGGGTTATTCCACCAAGGAAATATGTGGTATACCAACAGAGAGGATATAGCACAATCCTGCCAAGAGTTGAAAAGAATTTCCATCCAAAAGGGAAAAGAACATTGGAATCTAGTACCCAATCATTGCCATCTCCAAAAAGGCAAAGGGTGGAAGGAAGAGATCAACAACAAGATGATATTTATTCCCCTTCCCAATCTCCCTTGCACATGGATGAACATGCCATTGTTGTGAAATTAGTGCAAATGGGAAATAAAAGACATGTCTTTGTTACAACCCATGAATTGCAAGAAGGAGTTCTAGAGGCACCCAAACATGTTGAAGTGGACTTAACAATAGCTGATTTTGTTGGGAAGGAGTTGGATCCTATCACTAAGCAAGCTAGTGATGAATTCTTGTCAGATGATTAATTTGTTAAAGCAAGGGATTTTATTCAATTCCTTTGGAGAATTCACATTAATAAATTTAGAGAGAAATGTCTGAAGTTGTAGAATGATCAACCTGATAGAGATAAAGATGACATTGAAAACAAAATAAAGCCGGAGATGGTAGCTAAGTTTGACAAAAACACTCCTGAAGAAGGTAGAGAATTGGTAAAGAAAGAAGGAGTTCTCATTCTACCACATTGAGATCTTGTTGATGCTATTGTATTTGATGCTATTAGAAAAGAGACCTAACCAATGCACACTAGTGGAGTGTCTACTGGTGTCAAATTTAGTGAAGACCATGCGGCACTGGTAATGTGGTCTATAAAGAAGAAATACAATAAGAGAACTGATGAAGATGACCATGCTGAACATTCAGGCAGCCTGTTAGTAAAGAGGGTTGTAGACACTTCAGAAGTAGAGGCAGTTGGCCTTACATTAGAATCTTCTAAATTCAGTATGAAAGTAGTCCAGAAGAAAGATGAAGAGATTAAAAGTTTAAGGACACAGGTTAAAGTAATCATGAAAGCATATAATGATGAAAGGGTAAAGTACATTGAAAAAGACAAGAAAATTGCTATCCTAGAGGGAAAAAATAATATCTCAATTTTCTCCTCAAAGGATGACAACACAAGATCCACATTATCCTACTTCATCCAGCCCAATTGTAACTTTCCCTCCTTCCCCTATGCCATCAAGTCCTATTATACAAGCAGACTTGGAATTAGAAAGATAAAAAATAATTTTTGAAGGGACCAAGTTAGAAGAATCAAGGAAAAAATGAGTTGAAGAGTCTACAACGTTTAGAGAAGCAGAGACATGGGTACAACAAAGGTCTTATGATAAAATACATGCCACTCTCATGCAATGTACTAAGGATTTAAGTACCTCTACCATTTATTTGGTAGGAAATTTAGTTATTAGCATAATAAATGAGTATGATACAGATAAGGATAAGTGGGATCTGATCATGGATAGATGGAAAGGAAAGAAGGATGAATTGAAATTTTTCTATTCCACATCCAAGAAAGAAAACAATATTGATATTGTTTTAACCAACACTTATAAATGCCTCAATTTACTAATGGACACGGACATAAAGAGAAGCATCATCATTAGGAAGGTAGAAACTTTGAGGAAAGAATATTCAAAGGATCGTTATGAGATGTTTCCTAATATTTTCAATAAGAGTGGTGAGATAAAGAGTGAAGCATTCTGGCTAAGACAAATGAATGAGGCATTGGCAACCAGGACCAACAGTATTATTACTTTGGAAATCACGCTTTTGTTTGTCCAAACTGTGGAAATAATTGGCAAAGCCAGGTCATTTTTTGAATTTTAGAGAGAGGAAATTGAGAAGGCAAGTGTCAGTTGGGATGAGATTAACAATAGAAAAGATGAAGTCATTGGTTTCTCTTGGCTAAGTGATGAGGTGTATACATCCTGGAAGGAAAGATACAATGTAGTTGATCAAGGAGATAATGATAATGTGTAAAAGGTAACAAATGAAAATGCTTCCCAGCAGTTTGAATGAGACAGGCAAAGGAAAAAGATTCTACATCAAAAATATCAAGGACAACAAATTCTAGATGGTTATTTTTGAACGAGTTGAAAGAAAGTACAATAACTAGGTGGTCAGAGGAAAAGCTACTTTGAATATCTTGTAACAAAAGTGGTTATCATTCCACTTTTTATTTTGTCTTATATATGGGTCATAGGTTTTTTTATTCTAGCTTAGTCATCCGAATCTTGTTGCATCCTTGATTTTTAAGGATTCCAAGATGACTAAAGAAAAATATACATTGAAAGTTAGAAGACTTTGTAAAGGATGGTGAATTTACAATTGCAAAGAAGACTTGATATTTTGTTTAATTTTTTAAGCTTTGGTCTATCTGAATGTATTGAAGTAGAATGATATTGAGAAAATACAGTGGAATCTCCTATTTCAGATCTATGGTGTCTTTTTGTACTTTTGTTCATACTCTTTTATGTTTATTTTGTAAGGCATTTTAAACATACTGGTTATAAAGTAAGTGTGCAATTACTTGTGAGTTTCTTTCAAGGAGGGAGTCATTCTTGTGAGTAATTCTAGTGGGCTAGGTATTAGTATGAAAATTTGATACATGGATGTGAGAATGAGAGGATATTTTGTAAGGCACTCTGTCTGGGATTTTATTTGTGTTCTTATTAATTGATTTTCTATGGATTTATATCTTATTCGACTCTTTTCCCAGGATTAGGCACTAGTCTAAGTTCTAATAAGTAGTTCTCATCATCAATCATAAATCAAATTAATCTTTACATTTTTGTTACTGAGAATATTCATGTTTGATTGTATTCAAAAAGTACAATTTATTTTACCGATTCCTTGAAGACTGAATAATAAGGTTAGCCTTCCTAAGTCCAAGAGCTTTAAAAAGAAGAAGGATGAAAATCCTTGTGTCACTGTTGTCTTCTATTATCATGATTATATTTTGGCTTGTTAAGTCATGTATCAAGTTGATTACAACCATTTGTAATGTGTTTCATCAGTTGATGCAATAAATGATAATTGGAGAATCAGTGTAAACCCCAATCCATTGATAAGTTTACTGTTAGGTAGTAACTTGTATAAGGTGCACCCACCTCAGTTTGTGGAGCCCAAAGTGTAGAAGGATTATATCCTTGTTAATTAGCCTTTTCCTTGTATGAATCTAGAATTGGGAATTTGAGAGTCAAGCTTGATAAGATATATTGTGATTCTACAAGAAAAAGTGCTAACATATATAAAAGTAGATTTATTTTATGCTCTTGCATTTATATTTCAAAAATAAATAAAAAATCACAAAATTTCTTTAAAAATACAAAAACATTTACATTTTTCATGCTTGTAGTGTTACTTTGTGTTCAACATGTATGCTTTTTGTTTTGAATACTTTGATGAGGTTTTTATTGTAAAAGATGATAGATCCCCTAATGAGGTACATGGAAGTGAGGATGAAAATTGTTCGAATAAGATCTCCATTGATCCTATTCCTATTTCATCCTCCTCTACAACCTCTTCAATTGACCTTTACTATAGGATGTGTGCATGGTTACCTTCATGTTCCACTATTTGAAACATTGATGCACCTAGAATGTTATACCCTAAACCTTTATTGATGGTAAAAGGATGTCCTCGAATAACAATTAAGGGTAAACCTAGAGATCCTTTGGATTTTTTTGATAATAGGGATTTCATTTCTCATGCTTATTGCACATGAAATAACCCCCAGCCTACTGTTCTAGCTTCTTTACCTCCTTCTCAACCTATGCTTCTTCAAGAACCTAGGTTGCCATATTTCTTTAAGGAGTATGAATTAGTTGAACAATTACATGCTACTCCGGCTAAGATATCTTTGTGAATATTGCTTCAAACTTCCCTGACATATCACAAGGCATTACAAAAGGCTTTATCTACCCTTATTGCTTAACCTCCTAACCAAGAGAATATTAATTCATTTTTGGAGTGCATGCATACTATGCCTTCTGTAACTCCTATTGTGTTTTCTGATGATGATTTACCTCCTGTTGAGGTGCATAATCAATATGGTGCTCTTATGGTTGTTGTTTCTATTAATTAGAGTATCATTCGTAGAACATTAATTGACAATAGATCTGGGATTAATGTTTGTAGCATGGATATGCTTAAGGAAATTAAGGTTGATCTTATAACTATTCAACCTGATAATGTCCCTATTCATGGATTTGATAATATTGCAAAGAGAACTTTGGGCATTATTATGCTACATGTTAAGGTTCATCCGGTTATTCTCAATACACCTATTCATGTTATGCCTGGACCTCTCAATTATAACGTTCTTTTAAGTAGACCTTGGTTACATACTATGCATGCAGTTCCTTCTACTCTTCATCGCAAGGTTAGGTTCATTTATAACAATTTGATGTATAAGCTACATGTAGATGATGCGCTGAATCCTTGCCTAAATGCGGAATATGCTAAAGTTTCTGAATCTCTCCAACCAAGTAAAGAACCTGAAAGGCCACCTGAGATTAAACAAACTAAAACTCCATCTTCTTCTTTGAATGGGGATGATTGGGGAATTTTGGACTTTAATCCTTCTTTTATTGGGGAATATAAAATTTCTAATTTGGAATTTATGAAACAACAAAGTCGGTTTGAAAAACAAGTGTTTACTCCTTCCCCACTTTCTATAGAATTAAAAAATAAATTTGTTTATGCCTCGATTAATGAAACAATTGAAACAATAAACCCTGATTGCTATGACATTGTGACATATGTGTCTCCTTTGACTCAATCTGTTATGGCCGATAGATATGGTTCTATTTATCATCTACTTAAGAAATCAGGATTTAATGGGAAAGGATGTGGTAAATACGAACAAGGTATACAAGTACCTCTGTACAAAAAAATTTATTATTATACATATGGATTGGGGTTCAATCCTTACAAAAAACCATTGGCTTTTCCTCTCAATGTTAATCTTATGTGGTGGATATTTGAAGATGGTTAACCCACTCCTCCTTGACATGGATCAAAAACCTACCTTGGATGTTTATCCCGAAGATGAAGCCTTAGTGGATTTTTTAGGAGCTTATGAGGATCTACCTATGTTTCATCATAAAAAGACAGAAGCCTTATTGTCTAAATACATAAGCTTATTATGGGGAACATGATGAAAAAGATATTTCTCCTTTACTAATGGATTTTTGGATAAAAAGTAATTTGCTAATAACTGAGACTATTGAGGTTCAAGTGGATGTAAATGACTATGAGAAGATGATAAAAAATGGGAAATTTTTGAATCAAGATGAATGTGATCAATTGCTTTCCCTTTTACTTGAATTTAAATATATTTTTGCTTGGGCATATTCAGATATGCTGGGTATAGATCCTAAGATTTTTACTCACAATATTGTTCTCAAACCAAATGCTAAACCTATGAGGTAGAAAATCTGAAAGATGAATCCAGGAATTGCCTTATTAGTTAAAGCTGAAATTGAAAAATTATTGGCCGCTGGATTCATCCGCTCTATTGATTACTCTGATTGGATTTCAAACATTGTGATTGTTTCAAAAGGAGAACATAAGATAAGAATGTGTAATGACTTCAAAGATTTAAATAAGGCATCCTTAAAAGATGATTTCCCATTACCTAATATTGATATGATTCTGGATTCAACAGAGGGTCATGCTCTATTATCTTTTATGGATGGCTTTTCAGGATATAATCAAATCTTTATTCCTATCAAATATCAACTTAAGACTGCATTTATAGCACCTTAGGGAACATTTTGTTGGGTCATGATGCCTTTTGGATTAAGAAGTGCGGGAGCAACTTATCAGCAAGCCATGAATTTGATTTTTCATGATTACATTCATAATATTATTGAGGATTATGTGGATGATATCTTGGCAAAATCTATACAAAGAGGAGGTCATGTTAGTATTTTATGACAAATATTTTAAAGGATTAGAAGTTACAATATGTGATTGAATCCTAAGAAATGTGCCTTTGGAGTTGATTCTGGTAAATTATTGGGGTTTATAATCTCCAAGTGAGGCATAGAAGTAGATATAGAAAATATTGATGCTATTGTTAATATGCCTCCTCCTAAGAACATTTCTCAGTTACAAAGTTTACAAGGAAAAATTCAAGCTATTTGTCGATTTGTTTAAGACTTAGTTGATAGAACTGTTTCTTTTACTTCCTTGCTTAGAAAGGATACCACTTTCTCTTGGAACGAGGAATGTAAAAAAATACTTTGAGAAGTTTAAGGAGTATCTCGTCAATCCTCCTATTTTTCAACCTTCTCAATTTGATAAACCCTTTTGTCTGTATACTTCAGCCACTCTGAATGCGGTGAGTGCATTGTTGGCTCAGCATGATAGTGAAGGTAAGGAAAGACCTATGTACTACATTAGTCACACTTTACTTGATTACAAAACAAGATATACATATTTGGAAAACAATGGTTAGGTTTTGTTTATTCTTGTTAGAAACTTAGGCATTATCTATTAAATGTTGAAGTCAATGTGATTGTTAAATTTGATCCTTTGAAACATCTTTTCTCAAAGACTGATCTCTCTGGCCGTCTTGCAAAGTGGGTGATGTTACTTATGGAATTTGATCTAAATTTAATTTCTCAAAATTTGATTAAAGGACAAAATTTAACATATTATTTGCCTGAAGCTCCTTGTCCTCATTCTGATACATGCTTTACTTCAATAGAATTCCCCGATGAAAACATTTTAGCTATTAAACATGATGATGTTTGGGAATTATATTTTGATGGATATAGATGTAAGACAAGTTTTGGTGTTGGAATTATCTTGATCCCTCCTATGAAAAAACCAATCCCTATGTCATATAAATTGACTTTTCCTGTACTAACAATACTACAGAGTATGAAGCTCTTATAGTTGGCTTACGGGTAGCTTCATCCCTTAACATTAAAAACTTGGAAATTTATGGAGATTCACAATTGATTGTGGAACATATTAAAGGAGGTTATTAGACTAAGAATAACAAAATGACACAATATAGAGTTTTGGCTCTTGATGTTCTTTCAAAATTCTCTTCTTATACGATTCAAACTTTACCTAGGAAAGATAATCAACATGCAGACGCCATGGAAAGTACAACTTCTTTGGTTTGTCTTGAGAATAATGCTAAATAATTTCAATTTACTATACATACTCTTAAAAACCCTATAATTTCCAATGAGGTTATCTCTGATTGTTTCAATTTGCATTGGATGAATGGTATTCTCATATCTTTCATTTTTTGAAAGATGGTACTTTTTCTGAATCGACAACAAGGGACATGCGTAATCATATTAGGAATCTTGTAGCATGTTATACCATTTTAGGAGATATGCTTTAAAAATTATCTTATGATGGTTTTCTATTAAGATGTCTTGGTGGAACCGAAATTCCAATAGCTTTGGCAGGGGATTATTCTGGTTCTTGTGGGGGACATTTTGGTGGAAAATCTTTAGTCAATAAACTTCTTAGAATGGGATATTATTGATAGACAATGGAACAAGATTCTTTCATGTTTGTTAAGAAGTGTCCTCAATGTCAGCAACATAGTAATTTGATTCATGCTCTTTCTCATGAGCATCCTAATCAAGTTTCTCCATGGATTTTTAGTATTTGGGGTTTTGATCTTATTGGAAAAATCTCTCCAGCTTCTTCTCAAGGACATAAATACATCCTGATGGCTGCTGATTACTTTACAAAGTGGGTGTAAGTTGTCCCTCTTGTGAGGTCCTGCCCTGACCTGACCTAGTTTGACTTTCATTTTGACACTTGACTCATCAGGATGATATTTTGAGTATTGACATTATGGTTCATGCATGCCATCTTTTGGACCTTATGAGTAGCGTGTTTCAGGTTTTGCTGATGATCACAGTTACTATACTCTTTATATCTATACACATGCTTATTTTGATAATTTGATTTTTCATGATATATGCATACAGCTTTGTTTTGTTATCTTTTGATATTATGTTCATTAATGAAATCATGGTTCTAGAATATGATGTTAACACTTGCTTATGCAATATGTAATGTTATATGATG
>MU225244.1:241265-258260 GCA_018584345.1 Thuja plicata
ATCTTTTTAATGAAATTATTAATATTTTCTGAACCACAAAATTAATGATGTAATTAAACTTAGTTTTATTGATAGAGATAACCTTTAAGATTATTTTTATCAAGAAAATATTCTCAGTTTTTTTTTTATAACCTAGTTCCTTGTAAATTAATTAATTAGATTAAGGTCCTTTATTTATTAATTAAATTAAGTTTAAGTTTCTGCTCTAATATTACTAAGACTATTATAAATACAAGGTGATCATAAATTAGTGTTATGCTTTCTTTTCATGAAAGTTGTATTTTGTAAAATATTTAATTAAGATTTAGATAATTTAGTGAGATGCCCTTTAGTAAGTTATCACTATAGCATTATTGCTTTTTATCAAAATAGGTTAATTAGGATTCCAGATTTAATTTAAAGTTATCTATGAATGTGTAGAGGATAGGAATTAAAAGACGATTGGTATAACCTTTCATAAACTTCATTTTCTTAAGTATCCTCTAGCGGTGTAATATTTTAAAGGTGTTTCTGCCCAAGCGAGTTTACGTCCCCTGGGCTTCACATCATTGGGCTTGATTTAAAACTTGTTGGTAATTTTTCGTTGTCAGAATTGTTTAAAAAAAAAAAAAATTAGTTGTTTTTTTGCCTAGATTATTTTGGGCATTACACCTCTCCATTCAACTACTGTGGATGTTATTTGTGATTTCATTCTTAACAATATTATAACATGATTTGGTATTCCTTCGATGATAGTTTTGGATAATGGTACCTCTTTCAAGAATAAAGAAATCGTGAAATTCTTGGAGAAATATCAAATTCAACATAGATTTTTGACTCCCTATTATCCTCAATCTAATGGTCAAGCTGAAGCATCAAATAAAGTCATTGAACAAATTTTGATGAAAATAGTTAATAAGCACGCGAAAGATTGGCATACCCAACTTACCTATGCTTTACGGGTTTATAGGACTAGGGTTCGTACTGCCATGGGTACTTCTCCTTATAATCTTGTCTATGGTACTGATGCTATTATGCCTTTGGAATTGGAAATACCTTATTTATGTGTTTCATTTCATGGGATAATTGACAAAGACACATTTTGAGAAAACCGATTACAAGAATTAGAAATGTTTGATGAACAACCAATAAATGCTTTGGAACATATAAAGGCTTATCATAAATCACTTCAGAAGAAGTATAATCATAAGGTAACTGAATGATCATTTTTAGTTGGTGATTTAGTGCTATATGAGAATCAAATAAATGTGAATGCTTTGCCTGGTGAAAATGGAAAGTTTATCCCTAATTGGCTTGGACCTTTTGTTGTAATTAAGGACTTTGGTTCAAGTGCTTACAAAATTGCTGATATGGATGGTGTGCCTTTTAAGGAACCTATCAATATTATGCATCTAAAAATTTATTATCCCTAGTACATAATTCTTTCCTTGTGTATTAATGTATTCCTTATAAAATAATTATGTTTATAGGTTATGTGATCTTAGCAGATTACATTTCTTTCTGTTAAGTTTTATGTTATTGGTGAAAATATAGTAATCAATCATAGAACTAACTAGCAAAGAAATTTTTTCATCTATATATATAATTTTTGTAATTTTTTTTGAGTTTGATACATATGTAGCACAATGCCCTATCTATCACTCTCTATCCCTATGCTCTAATGGTCGATGGCTACCAGATCTCTCTGATCTATGATGTGAACATGAAGATCTATGTATGGTATTCTATGAGTGGCTCCTTAATATGCTAAGATCATATACATGCTCTTGTGATCTCCATAGGTCAACCATCAACCTCTCTCTCTCTCTACATAACCTCAGCTCTCACTGGACACAAGCAAAGATGTCTGCATGCCTTTCGGGATCTCTGTGACCAATGGGGAACTCTTGCTCATTGGCTGGTAGTCAGTAGGATAGGCATGTATCCTTCAAGACCTTAGATACAAAGCTCATCCACTCTGATACGTTGGCTGCAAAATTAAAATATATTTATCTTTTAGTACTTTTTCTTCAAAAATTAAGTTAAATATTTAAATAAATACATGTTTTATACCTGGATCTCCCTCCTGGGTATAAATGAAGGGTCTAGATGGTGGGGGCATGGAATGACTACTCTCTCCATGCTCGCCACATCTATGTCTCAGAGGTGGTGTCTTTGTATGGGCACATGGAGGTCATCATGATCTCAGTGGTGTTGCATGAACAAAGTGCTCATCCGCACCGGTACTATCATCTGAGGGAATCCTTTCTGCTCTCTCCTCTTCTCTATCCTCCTCCATGGGATCTCCCTTGGAGGTGGGCTCCTCCTCATCTCTGTGATCCTCCTCCTCCTCCTCTAGTACACTACTATCTCGGTGTGTCCTCTCTGAAGGGCCTGGATAAACTGTGGGATAGTCATCAGGGAAGATGGGATGGGTTCCCTGTAGACTCCAATATCTGATGTAGTCCCTATTGATGCCTGATTAGGTCACATTGGGGGCTACCTCTATATCCTCTCTCACATCTATATCACTATATATAATGTCTTCTACTAATGGCCCACATATAGTGTTGGGTCTCTGATAGTAGCTCGTCGGATGTGCATACCAAGATACTGCTCTGGGGACCCCCTGTGTAAGACCAAACTGTATCATCACTTTGTCATAGTAGTACGAATTTACTATATGACTAGAATGAACCTCTATTATCTTTTTCTATTGTGAGTGTCTCATCTGATGTCGTGTATCTGGCCACTCTATCATGCGACAATATGGTTTCCATATCACATCTATGCCTGGTACACGGTCTAGATGTACCCTCCAGTAGAGGATATCTCCATGCTGCTAGAGATCTCCTAGTGGATAAGAAAAGGCTCTAGGTGTGCTCGCATCTATCATCACATGAACACCCTGTGGTCGTGTACATGTAAAATTCTCGAACAACCAAATCTGTAATAGTGTGCATACCGTGAGACTGTCTCACTGATATATCACCAACTGACATAACTCATGGTATAGATATGATAGAATGATGCGTACCCATGCAAAGATGGTCCTATCACTCTCCATCGTGCGTATGAGATGGGAAAAAGGCACTGAAAATATTGTACCCTTTGTGTTGGGTACTACAACCAAATAAAGTATACACAACATAACCCTCCATACCAAAGGTGTCAGACCAGCCAGTATGGCTGATAGAGTGACATGGTGTGCTCGGGTTCACATCTGTGGAACCCATCCTAGGAAATACTTTGCATCTATGCAAACATCCTTAGAACCCTATTGTACTCTCGATCTGATGGGCTCTCCCCAAATTGGAAGTTGCAAGATCCTATATACATCCTCAAGTTTCACTGTGATCTCTCCTGAGGGAAGATGAAAGGAACATATATCCTCATCAAACCTCTCTATAAGAACCGATATCATGGCTCGGTGGAATATCATCTATGGTAGGACTATTACCCAATATAGTCCTACGTCTCTCAGCAGTTTTTTCACATCCTCGTTTATCTGAGACAACTTCTCTCTGATAAGAAGTAGTGACCCTCCAAAGGGGTGCTCTCAAAGATGAATTGGGTCTTGCAAGCATAAAACAACATCAAATAAAAACTATAGAATCACTAAACTGTATATCCAACTTGACCAGGTTAAGGTCAACATCTGTTAGGTCAAGGTCGACCTTCCTGGGTCAAGGTTGACCTTCCCGGTTTGAGGTCAACCTTCCTGGGTTGGGTTCGACCTCACTCCAGAAAGGGGGTAGACCTTTCCTAGTTTGTGTCAACCTTAAAGGGTCAGGGTCGACATAACTGGGTCAGGGTCTGGTGGTACCCGAAATTTTGAAAATTTAGAAGTCCCAATCCATTATCAAGAAGCAAGTTTCTCCATACTAAATAAATCAAAGGAAGGAAGCTTTATGACACAAATAAATAGAACTAACTTATCGAAGCCTTCAAAAAATGCTAGAATTTCAACCTAATACAAAGATGATGCCAACAGAGGCTGTAGATGGTCAAAATTTAAAAATCTAAAAACTACCTAGTTCGGGAAATCAAATTTCATATCTCCAGCTAAAATATTAGCTTTTCACAAGGTGTTTTTTATTTTCAACCAAATCCAAATCTGAAAGTTAGGTAGTTATTTTTTAGTTAGTTTATTGTTTTTTCAAAATAATTTGTAATAAGGGTTGTGTCTTTTCACCCTAAAGAGGTGTGAAAACCACACACACACACACACACACACAAACATACATAATGTAAAATGTAAAGAGAGAATAAAATACAATATAATACAATTTCACATATTTGGATAGTTTTGGATCAACAACTATAACATGGACCTATATGTACTATTTTTTTGAAAATCAATAAAGATAAGTCCTTTTTCTTTCACATGTGTAATAGTTTCATTATCATTTTACAATTAGTCCCTCAGATAAATCAATAGAAATTCTTCAAAGTGATAGTTTGATGTGCATACTTCCTGATCTGGTTCATAGTCTTTATTATCAATTGGTTTTTCTCATTTTGCATGGTTAAATTCTATTGATTGAGGCCTCAGTCAATTGGTCTGTCATTTGAGAAGTAATATCCTTTTGAAATATCTTTGAACTTGTTTCAAGGTTGCATGTTCATTCCATAACACCTTTGAAGTGATAAGTTTTCTTGTAAAACTGTCTGTGAGGTTGAACATAAGATTGAAATGATCTTGATTCTATTGTCCATGATAGAATAAAGCACTGGTCTAATCATTATTTAGATTATAGTTATTCAGTTCATTGCTTATATCTTTGTGATATATTATCTATCTGTTCATTTCAAATTACACACATTTACTAAAATTTCTTTCAATTACTTAAAGTATTTCAGTTTACAGTTCATGATATATTACTTTTAGTTAGATTTATTTCAAGTTCCTTGCCATACTTGAGAGAGAGGGTTTGAGGTGTATTCTATCTTCTATAAAAATCCTTAAGACTTGAAGGATAAGTTTAAGGTATAGGCCTCCCAGCCTTGGTTCTGCAGAGCCAGAATTGCAGAGGGTTCAACCTTGCCTTGGTTGAATCTTGTTAGTTGGCCAAATCACTTAGGTTTCCCATCATTGGATTGGCAAGTCCATAGGAAATCCAATCTATTGATTTGATCACCAGCAGGGTTGACCTTAAAGGGTTAGGGTTGACCTTTCCTATAAAAATAGGAATTTGAGATTACAGATATAAAAAATAGTGAACTTACCTTGGGAAGCGGTTGTCCTGTAGCCAAGCACTATCTCAGGAGCTCTATTCAGGTCGCTCGAAGTTCTTCTCTGATTGACATCCTGCTTTCTCTCCTAAACTCTACAAATGGTAAGAATGAGGAGGTATGTGATCTCTTCCCCTATTTATAGATAGAAATTAGGGTTTTGTTAGGGTTTATTTAGATTAAATTCAAATTTCCCTTCATATCCTTTTAGATAGACATTCACTCTCTCCATCATAACTTGAGTTCTGTAGCTCCGTTTTTAGTGTCGTCTATGAGGTTGGAATTATGATTCAGATACCTAACTCCTTAAATAAGTTAGGAAGGTTAGGAATCCTTATAAGTGGTTTAGGAAAAGATTTTTCAACAAATTACATATCTAGTGTATAGGGCTATCCTTATCACCCTCTTTCACCCTTTCGAAGTAGTCAGCCAAAATAGGGGGCACAAGGGGCTCTATGCACTTCTCAACTTCATCTTAGTAAGCCTTAGATGGTTTATGGATTTTCATTAACCTTGTGTGCTACACGTTGTGGGTACTAACATTTTCTTGCATGATCTCTACATTGAGGACTTGGCTATATCCTTTTTATTTTATGATGTTTTCTTACTTTAACTTGCATATTCACGTAGTGTGATATCTAAGCTAAAGTGGGGGATAAATGTATCATCTTAAAATGGAAGAAATTCATGTTGGTAGGTTTAGCACCCTCATTTAGTGCATTTACATGATAGCTTTGCATTTAAGATGCATCTGCACTTAGTATTCTTCGTTTCTAGGTGAAATTAGGGTTAGGATCCTGAGGAGTCTCCTTGATTTCCTTCTTTGTGGCTCTATATAGACCTATGTACTGGTCCTCTTAGCCTTCATCATATCTCTTTTATGCTCCTGTGCCCATTTCCAACATCTCTACTTTCCCATCATCCTAGGTCTCTAGCTGACCTAGAAACTTTACTGGCACTCTAAGTTGACCGGCCTGAAACCTCAAGTCAGGTTCAAGGTCGACCTTGACCTTTGTCAGGTTTTGGTTACCACTTTCAAATTTGGATCATAGCAGGGCCCTAAATTCAAGATTGGGCCTTGGACTCGAATGCGGAAGGGTTTTTTCTTAAATATAATTAAAGAATTTCCTCCTTAGTTGGTTATTGTGATTGAACCATAATTCAAGGTGAAATTTGAATAAGGGGCCCTTACATTTCCCTAGGAGTCTTACCTTGAAATATCTATATAAGAAATCTCTTTTGCCTTCATTCAATACACAAGAAGAGGAGATCATGACATGAGCTAATGATATGACATGATGATATGAGATGATGATGCAAGAATACAAGAGGATGATATAGGAGGACAATATATGATGATGCCTTGATGCAAGCAAGAATTTTGTGGAAAAGCTATTGTGGACATTCATTGGAGCAAGAAAGAGTTCTTCAATCCTTCCTTCCTCTTTGATCTATTATTTTCAACATTCAAGCATTCAAAAGATACAATCATGGGGTAGCAACTACAGATTGTGAGTTTGGTAGGAGTACTTTAGCCTTGGGGGCTTGGTATGATTTCTTTATCATATTCAAATCTATGCATTTCTCTCTCATTTTGAATTCATGCTAGGGTTTTAATCTAGAGGATTAGATCTTGGAATTACACATTCAAAGCTCTTCCTATGAGAAACACACACACATATTCTATTACATCCAGATATTCATGGAGGTGGAGATCATCAAAAAGGGGGTTTGACTAAGGAAAAACCCTATATAGCCACTCCAAAACACCATTTTCAAATATCTATAGTCATTGTTTCGGGAGTCGCGGAGCAGATTTGGATACCCTTTTTGGAAAAAAATTGGGATTCGTGAACAAAATTTCTGTCAGAGCAGCACAGGTCAAGGTCGACATAAAGGGGTCAAGGTCAAACTGTATCTAGTTCAAGGTTGACTTGGAGCAGAAAAGGAAAATATTTTTGGGTTTTCTCCGTCTATGTGTTTCTGTTCTAGATCTAGTTGTAGAATTTCCAGAAACTCAATACAGGCACAAGAAAACAACAACTTCCAGATCTGCTATGTTATAAGGTATGTATGTCACTTCATTATTGTTTGCAAACATTTCCAAATTTATATTCCTTATCATTACAATTAAATGTATGTGGTTAATAAAGGAATAGGGTCTCATTTATGTGCAATCCCCCATTGTTCTAAACCCTATCCACATCATTTCCCACCTATACAATTCTTATATTAATAATATATATATTTTAAATATATATGTATATTTATATTAAAAAAATTCATACCCATATCCAGGGATTTTTTTTGTTGTTGTACTGTCATACTTGGTACTTGTACCAAGATTGTCAACTTAGATTCCAAGACTTCTTTAGGACCATAGGCCTTGATTGTGGCTTATGATACTCCTTTGTAAGAAATCCATGATATAACTTAAGGATATACCACAACTTTCTCTAAGGATGCATCTTCCAGGCATCTTTGTGAGAAGCTAATGGCTTGGCCTAAGGCTATTTTAGGACTTTGTGTGGTGTGGCCAAAGTTGCAAGATGTGGATGACCATTTGATCTCTCCAATAGATAAAAATAATTAGTTTTTCCTTGGTTTGGCCTATATGACGACCTATACCCGTCCATTTTCCATAACATTGCATTACCTTACCTAAATGTTATTGGGATATGTCACCATTGCTAAAAACTAATTTTGTTCTCATCTATATTATAGACCTACATTAGAGCTCCAACTAATTGCATTAAAAATTATGCGCCAATGTTCATCCTATCTTCCACAGTGAAAACTTTAGGTTCGATAGGAAGGAGGTACAAAGAGTTGGCAGAAGTTTGCCAAGTTGTATATCTTCCTTGTTTGACACCATCACAGTAGCCAAGGGTTCTTGAACTAAGATAGATTATCTTTGCGCATGCTTCTCTTAGAGCCAACTATGAGGGACATTTGCTATGTAAGTAGATTTTCTTTTATTAATTCCATTAGATTAATTATTATTATTTTTCATTTCTATAAATTATAAATTACATGTCAGGTTGATTAGAATATTGCATGTTCAATATAATTTCTATATGATTTGCTCCAGATTTAATTGTTTTACTTTCAAAACTTGAGCTCAATGACTTTTGATGTGATCTCGCAAACTAGTCTTGCCCTAGTGGTTGTTGTAAACCCTTTTGTTGTGCTTGTATGATTGTTCTCCACTTAGAAAAACACCCTATTGCTTCTTAGAGTTGTACGTCCCAAATTTATAAATCCAAGTCATTCTTTGAGTGTTAGGGGTGTCAAACACAAAGCAACAAGCCTCTAATAGATTATCGAGTATGGCAACACTAGACCAATTTATTGAGTTGTATAAGACCTTCACCTTTGGGCTCAACCAAAACCAAAGGGGGTCCCTTAGAGCTATCTTGAATAGGATTAAACACAACTAAGATAAATAAATGGTTAAATTTTTGTAATAATACCTGGTGTATTTCCTACCCTAAAAGATAAACAAATGGATAAAGTGTTGCAGTAATGCCTGGTGTATGCCCAACCTTGCAAGTTGTCACTAGGTCAATGAATAATATACTATTGTAACCTCTAGTAAGTTGATAAGAACATTACTACATGATGAGTGGAATGCACAAAGTCACTCTCTAGAATGATGCTTGGAATGGATCATTGAAGATGTTTTCCATAATTATAAAATTGAAGCATGAAATGCATACCCATCTACTTCCTAGTCCTAACTAGAGAGTTATTATGTTTTTAATTTAAGTGCATGGTGGATCATCACTTCTAGGACTGGTGCCTATTCATTGGGTTCATCATGAGGAACAACAAATGGAAATCACAAAGCACTATGAGATATGCACACGGACACCACAAATAATTATACCAAGAAACTAGGCATACTTAATAATCCATCCCATATTATAGATATTCATATGAAATCTAGAAAATACCATTACAAATCTTGTAACCACTAAGAGTGTTGTTCCATTGATGTAATTTATTATTATGTACATACTAACAAACTAGCAAGGGAAAACCTAAGATAGAACTTTTAAAAAAATCTGCAAATGGAATTGTGGAGGCATACAATTGCTAGAACCATTTACAATATTAACCTCCTTGAGAGTCATGAAATGCATACACATCTACTTCCTATTCCTAATCATCAAGTGAATTATGTTTTTAATCCAAGTGCATGGTGGATCATCACATCTAGGACCGATGCCTATTAATTGGGTTCATCATGAGGAACAACAAATGGAAATCACAAAGCACTATGAGCTATGCACACAAACACCAAAAATAACGATATCTAGAAATTGAGCATACTTAATAATCCATCCCAGATTGTATAAATTCATATGCAATCTAGAAAAGACCATCACAAATCTTGTAATCACTTAGAGCGTTATTCCATTCATGTAATTTATGATTACATACATACCAACAAATTGGCAAGAGGAAACCCTAAGCTAGAAATTTAAAAAAAATCCACAAATGGGTTTGTGGAGACATTCAATTGCTAGAACCATTTAGAATATTGACCTCCTTGAGATTTACAAAAATTTGTTGCTTTAATGGTGATTATTTATGTAGGAGTTGAAACCCTAGAAGCTCTTATGGCTTGCAATCATTTGGCAATCTAAAATAATTGACCTTCTATTCAGAAAATGAATTAGCATATATGATGCTTTGTTGGTCACTCTTGTGACCTTTTCACACATTCCCCCATTGCATTTGTGGACCCCCTCTTTTTGTCGAGTGCCCCCAAAGTCTTTTGGGTTTTCATTCTTGGTAGTTTTTGGCGTCAGTCCCTTGAGATTCCTCATGTTTTGAATGAGAATTAATGAATTTGGCTATGTCTAGAATGGTTAATTGTTTCCTGTCCTTTAGGGTTTCAATTTTGAGGGATTTTCTGATTGAGAAATGTAAATTTGGATGTAGTGTTGAGTTGAAAATCCTTCGAAGAGTGAACCAGTGAAATTTTAAGTCTTTTGGTAAAGTTCCTATTTTTAGTCTCCTATATTTTAGGGATTTCTATTTTTAGTGAGTGATTGGCTTCATTTTGAGTTTGTAAGTGGTTCTTATTTTTTAGGGATGTATATTTTTAGTGTCCCAGTTTGCCCTAGTTTCACGTATGACCAATCTTGCTATTTATAGTAAGTCTATTTTTGGCAGGTCAAATTAGCATCGGCTAAAGAGGAAAATGGGTATCCAGTTCTATATGTGAAAAGGTGATAAAAAAATCATTCTCAGAAAAGGCATTCTAAAAAAGCATATTTGGGAAAAGCAGTCCTAAAAAATCGCCTCCAGAAAAGCATCAAAAAGAAAAAAAGAAGCCCCAAAAAGTAAAAAAGCATACGGGGTTGACGCGTAGTACATTGCTCATTATGTAGAAGTGCAAGAATGGGGCAAATAAATTATATAGGGGGCCAAGTTCAATTATTGGGGTTAGCTCCAACATTGAGAAGCATTGCAAGGGAGTTGGGAAAGCATTGTAACCAAGTTGGGAAAGCATGAGAATTGAGAAAAATGGCCAAGTATTGGATGAAGATACATGGAGGAACAACGAAATCTATGAAGCCCAAGTTAGGAGGAAGGAGAGAATTCCAGAATAATAGTGAAGTCCAAGATAATCCTCTTGCACTACTCAAATGTGCCTTGGGCGCAAATCCAAGGTAGGAAAGCATAAATTTGTCTGTGTTGAAAATCCTCTTGCAGTGCTCAAATGCGCCTTGGGTGAAAATCCAAGATAGGCAAAAAAAATTTTGTCTAAGTGTTGAAAATCCTCTTGCAGTGCTCAAATGCGCCTTGGGTTCAAATCCAAGGTAGGCAAACAAAAATTTGTCTAAGTGTTGAAAATTCCCATAGTGCTCAAATGCGCCTTGGGTGTAAATCCAAGGTAGGTGAGCATACATTTGTCTAAGTGTTGAAAATCCTCTTGTAGTGCTCAAATGCGCCTTGGGCGCAAACCCAAGATAGGCAAGCAAAAATTTGTCTAAGTGTTGAAAATCCTCATGCAATGCTCAAATGTGCCTTGGGCGCAAATCCAAGGTAGGCAGACAAAAAATTGTCTATTAAAAATCCTCGTGTAGTTCTTAAATGTGCCTTGGGCACAAATCCAAGGTTGGCGAGCATAAATTTGTAAAAGTGTTGAAAATCCTCTTGCAGTTCTTAAATGCGACTTGGGAACAAATCCAAGGTAGGTGAGAAAAAATTATTTGTTGAAAATCCTCTTGTAGTTCTCAAATGTACCTTGGGCACAAATCCAAGGTTGGCGAGAAATTTTTTGTCTAAGTTTTGAAAATCCTTTTGCAGTGCTCAAATGCGCCTTGGGAACAAATCCAAGCTAGACAAGTAGAAATTTGTCTAAGTGTTGAAAATCCTTCTGCAGCGCTCAAATGCACCTTGGGTGCAAATCCAAGGTAGCCAAGCACAAATTTGTTAAGCGTTGAAAATCATTCTGCTGTGCTCAAATGTGCTTGGGCGCAAATGCAAGGTAGGTGAGTAGAAATTTGTCAAAGTGTTGAAAATCCTCTTGTAGTGCTCAAATACGCCTTGGGCGCAAATCCAAGTTAGGTGAGTAGAAATTTTTTTGTGTTGAAAATCGTCCTGTAGTAGGTCACAAATCCAAGGCAGGCAAGCAAAAATTTGTCAAGTGTTGAAAATCCTCCTACACTGCTTAAATGCACCTTGGGGCGCAAATCCAAGGTAGGCAAGCCAAAATTGTCTAAGTGTAGAAAATCCTCGTTCAGTGCTCAAATGCACCTTGGGTGCAAATCCATGGTAGTTAAGGAACTATAGAAAAACATGAAAATCTTCCTGCATAGCCAGTATGCACCCTCGAGTGCTAGTTCAGTGGGGCCAAAGAAAATTTTGAAAGGACAAGAATCCTCCATCATGCTTTGCACCCATTTGCGTGGGTTTTTACATGCTTTGGGAAGTTGTTCAAAGTTATGAACATCCTCTACAAGGTCTAGTATGTGCCCATGAAATAAGTGTGCTCATGAAGTTAAATGCCTTGAAGGGAATTTTTTTTTTGGAAAAATTAAGAGCAAGAGGCGTGCAAATTTCTAGAGGTGTGGAATTTTGAATAAAAAGAATCTTGAAGCGGATTGGAAATCAAAAGAAAGTATTTTTTAGAGAGAGAAAATATGGAAGAGTTTTTATGTGTTATATTTTATATTCCTCACACGATTCTTATGCTAATTATTTTATTTTGAGGTTGAAGAATTCTAGTTCAAGGCATTCAAGGTTCGAGACCTCAAAGATCAAAGTTCAAGTATAAATGAAGAAGGAAGAGTGCAACACCTTGAAGTTCCTCCAGAAAATCCAAAAATCCCAGTCAGGAGAGAGAAAGGAGGAAGAATTCCAATTCCAGACATTCAAGAAAGACATTCAAGTTCATGAGATCCAATTCAAGTATGAAAGACTTCAACAATGACATAAGGGACATCAAGAATGACGCTCAATCACCTTCAAAATTTGACATGTCCTGGTTCACTGCATTCAATGAAGGGAATCCTTGAGTGGCTATTTTGGGGTGACAACATTTAATGCATAGTGAGCATTCATTTCACCTCACTCTCTTGCTGAGTGAACTTACATAGTGGAAATTTATTACCCCACTAAGGGAGTGACTTTCTTCTGATTGGTCCAAGTGGACCCTCATTAATTGTAGATTCTCTCTTCTTGCCTTAACTCTAATTAGGACTGAGGTGGAAAAATATTGGCCATTGGTTTTGTTTCAATCTTGGCCACCCATTGTAATATGAGACCTATATAAAGGGCTCACTTCTCATTTGTAAAGGAGCAAATTTTGAGATTTTTTTTTATATTATAGATCATTTACAAATCTTATGCTCATTCGAGCATTACAAACTTTTTTATTTAACCATCAAACTAAGACAAATACGAGCTCCTTACGAGAAGCCACACTAGAAACAATGAATAGAAGACCAAGAGTCACAACTTATAAATCCACCTTTTACAATAAGACAAATACAACCAATGGAAGACCAAGAGTCACAATTTAGAATTCCACAAAGATGTCCCTCTTGGGATTTGAACTAGGGTCTCCACAATGAGAACTCATTGCTTCAACCAACTAAGATAAACAAACCCCTTGGACAAATTTTGAGATTTTTGCTAAGAGCTACCAAGATAATTAAGTTTTCATTATTGGTTTCATGGTTATTAGTTGATGTATTTTGGTCCTTGCATGGTTTTATTGTTCCCTTACTTAGATTAGATTTGTTTTTCAAGTGCCTTGATTTCAGTAGAGAATGTAATGGTGTTTGATGAATTTATATGGTTCATACTTTTGGTAGTTTTCTGATTGTAAGCTGTCATATAAAGTATTAAATGTGCATTGTTCATTATGATGGTGTTCATTATGATATGAAAATTCTTTGCATAGCCCTTAGAAGATTGAACTATTTCTTGCAGACTTGTAGTTGATCTTGGCGAAGCAAAGCTTGGTTATTGGGAGTTTTTCCATTGGAGCACTATCCATTGATATCATTGCCTTTAGGAGCATATTTAGATCCTTCTAACCCTTTCCCCTTTAATTTTAGTCCATTTCACTTGTCTCTATTCGAAGAAGCAACATCACAAGACTACAATATCCAATGAAGGAGTTCCAGCCAGCAGGGGTGAAGAATGTTTCAAACGTAAGGCCCCTTGGATTACCAACATATCACATCAACCATTGATCTTATCTAGCCAGAAAGGAACCTTGGAAACTACTCGTATGATCTTACTTGCAATCTTAGCATACACAAAATTTTGATCAAGAGAGGATAATATATCTCAATATTTTTACTGTTAGTGCGGTCATAAAATACCCATCAACAATTACCCTATTGCTTTGGGAATAAAGGTGGTATTGGCGGTAAATAGATGAGGCTTACAAAGTGAGCTTAGATCTTGTAAATTACACAAAAATGGTGGCCTAGAGCTTGCATGGAAACCATCCATGTAAAAGATGTAACCATTGCATTAATGGTGGCATGGAATTCCCCATCTTGTATAGCCAAAAGTACATGTGAATTTTCAGTTGTTTTGGGTGGAAAAACCTTTTAGAATAGTTGTGACATCAAATAATGTCATTAATGGTGTCTTGGATCATGCACATAGGTACATTGGTGTGAACGATGTAAAATGCAAGAGTGTTGGAGTTTCGAGGAGTGAGGGTTGGGGATACCTTACAACCAATACCATTCATGGGGAGTTGGGGATTAGGTGTGTGACATACTTCATGCTTAAAGTAAATAGGTAAGAGTGTCTCTACATCTTTGTCTCCAAAAGGACATATGGAGTTAATTGGAGGTAGTTATCAAGGGTTGAGGAACTGGAGTTACCAAGGAATTCATCCCTAAGGTATGAAAATTGAGGCAATTCTGAATTAGGATTTTGATGAGATAGTGTAGTGACAGTGTTGGGGATACTCATACCTTGTACCACATTAGAAGTATTGTTGCATCTTGGAAATTAAAAAGTATATTAAAGAAACTATTAGAAGTTGGGGATTAGGAATACCAAGGAAAAGGTACCTAGGTAAAGGGATGGTCGAAACTCTAGCTTTGAAAGATAACTTAGTGTTAAGGATCAAGGATTTTGGGTTTCAATGAAAATCATGTTGGTAAGAGGATGCCTAAAGCTTTGACAAAGGCCATGTAAAAGAGTGGGGTTGGAGGAAAGGGACGTTGGGAAGGGAAACTTTGAAATTCTGACACGAGAAAGGGATGGAGGCTGGAAATGCATTGAAGGTATGTTAAGATGGGATAGTTTGATATCTCAGTAGGAACAAAGGAACAAGACAGAGTTGGTAGAAAGTCATATGAAGAAGGGAAACTTGGAAGCTCAAACATTCAACATAATTATTAGAAATTTTAACATAAAATCTCCACACTTAGAATATTTGAGACCTTAGCAAATTCTGACACATTGGCAGGCACATAGGGGATGAGGGAAAACAACATTTATGCAATCTATGACCAGGGAGACCCGTTAGGAAATATCTCATATTGGTTATCTATGACGGGAATAACAAGGCCAAAACACATAAAGGGCTAGGATTCAAACACAATTGGACATAGTCAAATTGTGCACCAACACACCCCTCCTTGCAAATCACCAATACCAATTGTTGGGGTTTTCCCATTTATGTTATTCATCCATCAAATTTCACTTGGACTTGCACTAGGCCTCATCTATAAGGGTATGCCATACCGAATAATTTGGATGCGGTATTTTACTTAAGTCTTTATCATGTTTACTAGTGGTTTGAACTTGGGCCTATTCTTTGGAAGTCCAATGCTTTATTGTTTGAGTGCATCCCATTGAAAACAAGAAGGGTTATCTTCTTCCTTTTGTTAATATGAAATCAGTAGGGAGAACTATTGGAATGTCATATGGATCAAGGGATTATACCTATTGAAACCATCAAATGGAGAGTGTCATGTAGAGATGTGGATAACTTTATTGTAACTATGTTGCTAGACATGAAATTCAATACTTAATTTTGTTGTGATAATGTGGATAGCACGACTTGATAATTCTAACTACTTGGTTTGATTGTTATTTTGCAGATAAAGGGATGTAGAGGACCTCAATTAATAGTCTAAATGCTTCCAGAGGCTTTTCAAAAACAACTTTAAGAAATCATGTTCACAGTTAGAAATGATAGTGACTGGTAGGCCAAAGTGATGATCATTTCCTTTGCCTCAATCCCTCAATATACAGACTGGATTTTATTTAATAGAAACTTTCACTGCTCCACTTTGGTGACACCTTTGAACCTATGCACGATGTGTCTTCCCTCCTATTCATACTTTGAGAAGATTATTTGCATTATGTTGACATGTTCCACTAATTTTGTTGCTAAACGATTTTACTCCACAAAATTCTGGTAATGAAGGATTTTTCTTGTCACCCTACTTAATCCCTACCTATTTAGTCATGTCATTAGAATTCATTTTGGTTGACATGAAGCACATGGTCAAGGTGCAGATGATGAAGTGTATCTGCAAGATGAATCTTTCACAGCTCAAAGACAAGGTGTTAGATGTTGCAGTTGTAAGATTAATTTATTAATGTAAGACTAATTTATTAATTCATTCTAATGGCCCACATGAAGAGGCACGTATGATAGGAAGTTATGGTTTGTTGAAAAGGGATTTCACATCTTTATTGTAATTTTTATTTGATCATTTTTAGAGGAGTAGTTTTCCAAGACTCCTACTTTGATGTACAAGTGGAGTATAACCATTTTGGTAAAATCGGTCCTCTCTCCACCCATAAATGTTTTTTCAGAATACCATCAAATGTCAAGTGAGAAAAAATGAAAAATGTATCGGTAAAGGGTAAGAGAGAGAAACCGTCTTTTATCTTGTAAAGAAAAGAAGGCATCTTGGAGCAACAAAGGCTGTTGCACTATATTGGAGTAATAAAGATTGTTGCATCAGTCATCTTCCAAATTTTAGCACAAATGGACTCAGGTAAGTAATTAATGATTATTTTTTTTTTCCGCATTATGATACATTTGGTAAAATCATGAAAGTTCCCGGTCTTGAAATTATAGCAGATTTCATTTTAAATTTTAACATGTGGTATCAGAGCCTTGTTGAGAACTCTCATATTTTTCTATTATATTTGATGATGATTTATACATTTTATTAGATCAAATTTTTTATGCATGCTATAAACATAAAATCATGATTTGGTTTAATACATGGTTGCCTGCATAATAATTTTGTTGTATTGACTATTTTG
>MU225244.1:263972-286607 GCA_018584345.1 Thuja plicata
CTTGTAAAGAAAAGAAGGCATCTTGGAGCAACAAAGGCTGCTGCACTATATTGGAGTAATAAAGATTGCTGCATCAGTCATCTTCCAGATTTTAGCACAAATGGACTCAGGTAAGTAATTAATGATTTTTTTTTTTTCGCATTATGATACATTTGGTAAAATCATGAAAGTTCCAGGTCTTAAAATTATAGTAGATTTCATTTTAAATTTTAACAGCAGTTACAAATAAAGTTTGTTGATATAGTATATTTTTCTATATAGTTACAATCTAGAGATGTGAGAAACCTTGTGGGCGCACTTGAGTTAGTAGTGACATGAATGATATGTAGCAGAATATTGTGCCTAAAATTGGTCGTAGAATGCTTCAAAAGCTACAATGTGACCTATGGGCCCGTTTGGTTGGGGAATTGAAAAATAATCCAAATCATGGTTATCTATACCCTGGTTATGCAAACCTCGGTTATGCTTTTTTGGGACTGTTTGGTTGCCCTAGAAGATGGATTTGTAAATCCACATTCCAACAGTTAAATCGACGTAGTGCTCCGGACCTGACAAGTTATATAAACCAATTTAATCATGCAAACCTTGGAGTGCAGTGGACCCGACGGCGAAGTTAAAATGGCTTTAATCTCTGTGAAAACCATGGAGATGAAAGTCATTCCACCTCTTCAGCAGGAATTTGGACATCCACATTTTTGCACAAATGGGGATTTGCAAATCCGTATTCACATTCAATTTAGAGGTCACCAAACAAGGAATTGCACCCCATAACCGGGTTATGGGCTGCATAACCCGGTTATAGGGTGCAACCAAACGGGCCCTATCAGAATTAAAAAAGGAAACAGAGACATACTTGTGTGCTTGAAGTACAAATTTACTGATGTTTTGCTTAACATCTCAAAGAGTTAATCAGTCTTGACTAAGAAGGAACAGAAAATGTTTTTGAGCAGGCTATATGGCTTGGAGATCAAGGAGCAATTATGAAAACTTAAACATGTAAAAAAGGTAGATACTAATAAGGAAGTGGCACACCCTGTTATTTTACTGCCAGACCATGTGCCCCTGAATGTTTGTTTCCATACCAGGCATATTGGAGGAAAAAACTTGTTGGTGATGGTTATATTTAAGCAGCAATACACTTCATGGGCAATGTGTAGCTGTGTATAGAACTTTCAAATTTGACATGATCACATAATGGGTGTACTATCTCATCTTGGCCAATAGGGAATCTATATTTGACATCAAAAATATTTAGTAAAGAAAAGGGTTAAAGTATCTGTGCTTTTTGAAGCTTGTATGCCATTATCAGTAATGGATTTATTGATTGTTGAGCTCAAGGATGATTTTGAATCCTACAACACAACAAGGTATTGGCATCTCATTCGAATCTTATGTTTCAAGTTTCAACTAAAACATCAGGTGTATTAGAAATCCAATAGTTGGTGATAGGGAGTTAGCCTCCAATTTAATATGTCGTAAGAGGGGAAATCGACACTTGTAGGAATTATGGAGCAGCCCAGTCATCACCTTTTAAGAAATCCATTCATAGTGAGATCAGAAAAAGTTGTTTCGCTTTTGGAGGAAGTCAATGTGGTGAAGGAAGATCAATGATTGATATGATGGATCTATGAAGAGAGAGATTGAACCCTCTGTAGTCTCAAGTGTGCTTCAAGGGAATGAAGAGAGAGGTATCTTCCTTCCAGTGACAAAAAGGGTGATGAAGAGGAAGCAAACAAAACCACTTTATGTAGGGATCTTATCATGCCCGAGGGATTCCAGAAGATATCTTTAGCAATAATAATCAAAAAAAAATTCTGATAAAGGAGTATTGGTAATAGATCTAGAGCAACAATTATGGGAAACAGAGGACTCCTCCAAGGGCCAAGAGCATGTTCAAGATTATCCTTTTGGGTTTCGAGTGAGGGGAGTGTAGGAAAATAGTTGTCTAGTTAGTGGAACTGGAAACAGATCTAGATTTGTCAAAGCGGTTGCAAATCTCAAAGCATGTGCTTGATCTAGTATGAGTTATGAAGAAAGAAATGTCTCCTTCGGGAGCAAAGCCACTATCTACAATGTGGTTAGATACTTGTAGAAATTTGTTGGTTTTATGCACAATAGATCCAAAGGAGTGAAAGTGTTGATGAAATACAGATTGAGACTACATGAGAAAACATTTATCTAGCAGTGTACTTCTTGAGGATATGGTAGACCAAGCCCTTGGTATCAATAATCAAACAGAGAAAAAGTTACCCAAAGACCAGAGCCGAAAAGGCTAAAACAAAGGTTGAGCATGATTAAGGTTGTTTGTGGTTTGATTATCTCAACTCAATTCCAACAATTCGGTTGGGATTTTGAAAAAAATATAAAGGTGTTAAAGTATATGGTTGATAAAATATTGATTGAACATGGTTTTTCCTTGAAGATCTGATTACTACCCAAGATGATGAACTCTATGTACTTGAATCTGAACGCAAATGTCTTCTTAGGGACCTGAAAGCCATAAAGGATGATATTCAAGCTAAGTTACCGATTCTGGTGATTTTTTTTATTTTTTTTTAAGGCACCCGCTTTGAGAATATTTAATTTCCTAAATCTCCATATTGCTTGAAATTCCACTACTCAATATATTTATAATCTTGAAGACGAAATGTTTGAGCTTTGTTTATATTTCATTTTGCTGCGTGAGGCTACCGCAATTAATTTTGAAGTATGAACATTTTATAATCTTAGTTCGTGGTTCATGTTGAGTAATAATTCTAAAGCTGGAGAAGTTTGTATTATAAAGTTTGATTCTCATATGGTGCTAATTAATATTGGTGCCGTCAATAAAAGAAGAATATGTACGGGTGGAAATATTTTATGAAAGTTTAATGTTTATAGTCATACTCGTGGGCGAATGTATGAGCAATATATTACAAGCAAAAATTATCAGCTCTTCTCAATAGTTATGGGGGTATATATTAATTTTTTTTCATTTTTTACTGGCCCCATCGGCAGGCATCCACAGGGAGGTTTTACGCTTCCTCTGGCTTGCAAAGAGCACCCTCTAGAAAATAGGGAATAATTAGATAATCACTTTATTGTGAAAACTATTTTTGTATTAGTTTAGAATGGAATAGTTTATAGGACTTATCTTATAAGGAGCCATATTAAATTAGGGGGAAGGAGGCTCTGGTCAATAATATTCCAGCTATGCCCATGCTCAGAAGCCCATTTAGCTAGGCAGTCAGCAACACCATTCCATTCACGGGGGATATAAGTAAAAGTAACAGAGTCAAGAGATCTGCACAACTGGAGAATTTTCTTAATAACCAAAGGCAGCTGCCAGTAGACCTCAGAAAGCTCTTGTCTATTCAATAAATTCACAATAACTTGTGAATCAGCTTCATAGATAATACTACGGCATCCATGCAAGCAACAATGCTCCATAGCCACCAGGATAGCGATGGCCTCCATGAGATTGTTGGTATGAACTCCTTTGTGAATAGAAAAAAGAAACTGGACATCTCCAAAACTACTGCGCCCAACTCCCCCAATACCAGCAGGACCAAGATTCCCCCGGGAGGAGCCATCAGTGTTGATTTTAATAACTCCATGTAGAGGAGGAGTCCAACGCCCCTCGCAATTAACCCGCTGAAAATGATGTTTGGCTCTACTACCATAGTGGTGGGTAGCTGACAGAGGAGCCCCGCTATGGAGAGGAAAGGAGAGGCGAGTGCAAATATCCACATCTCTAGGATCCAAACCACCCATCCCCTCAAACTTTGTCATAACAGTCTCATGGAGGGAATGAACAATTTTCCCCCACAGGTGCAAGACTCCAAACTTAACATCTAGAAAGATTCTCCTGTTCCTTTCTAGCCAAACACGCCAAAGAATGAAGGAAGGGCCAATAGCTCAAGCACCCTACAGAAAGGAGGACTTAGAAGGTGGATGCCCCAATCTATCCCAAAACTCAGACAGAGAAGAAACATGCCAGCACAGGCGGCCCCACGCAAACCACCAAAAGTGCCAAATCTGCTTGACAAAAGAAAATTGAAAAAAGAGGTGTGAAACTGACTCTCACCATCATATTTGAAGTTAAATGTTTTGGTTTGTTGTCAAATATTGTGGCTGGTAAGAACATTGTGTCTTTTCTATAGAAGGAGAAATGCCGGTGTATTTTTGTAGATCATTCCCATAAACGTTGAACTTGATATACTTGTTCACAATTATATGAATTAAATTTGGTTTTTTTGTATGCACATTGAGAAATATTGATTTTTCTACGGTGACAAAGTTTATGCTCATTCTTATCGATTCTCTTATTTTAAGTCAATTATGCATTTTCTCCTTTGTTTTTATTCTCTTTTTGAGTGTTAGATTATACCTTTTGATCCTTGAGTATCATATAAAATATTTCACAGAGAGCGCCAATATGTTATTTCTAGCAAATCCTCAAACATTTATGTTTCATTGTAATTGTATATTTTCTAGAAAATGTGGAATTGTGTCATTTTCTTATTGGATATTAGTTCCTAGGGAAGACAACTCTCAGAAAGAGGGAAAATGCTAAGCTCTGTATGTTACCCTGAATCCTTTGTGATCTTCACTCTAACTGAGGAGAAAATTAATATCTGGTCAGTAATTTTGGAACAACTTGTTTGGAACCAAATCAAAGTATCATTCACTACCCATGTAAGAAAAACTATCAAACCTTTTTCTATTTGAAACCAACTGTTTCAACTTACTACCTGTTTGCTACTAAAACTTTATATACACACGTATATATATATATATNACATATATATATATATATATATATATATATATATATATATATATATATATATATATATGAAACACACACATGTGTGAATGTCAATATAAATTTTATGCCTAGTTTAGAATTTGATGATATCTCTTTGCAGAGTTTTCTATATAAACTAATGAGATACCATTCTTAATGTCTTTTGAAGTTCTACCGCTTTTCATTTTGCATTTCAAATGGTAGTTGAATTTTTAGGTCAATCCTTGTCTAACATAGTGAGACTATGATATGCTTCTTCTGCACAACCATTATATTTTCATCCCTACTGCTGAATGGGCCTTTGGATATCATTCGAATCTTTGATTATCCAGATAATTGTGAGATTGAAGGCTGAATGCATAACATTTCACTAAAAATTTGAATAAAAATAAATATTAGATCAGAGATATGTTGTAAAGAACAAACACTCAAGGTGTAGTATTAGGAGTTATGATAATTTTGTTTCAAGGCTTACAGTGTTATTAAATGATTACATCATATATGCCAAATGCAACAGCTAAAGCATAGTAATGTTAATATCAATTGTCATAAATGTATGTGTGAGAAAGAAACTAGATAGGAATGCGATGAGACATGGGTATAATCTAAAGATTATTTGTAACTGTACAAGAATATGCTTAGGTTTTTGGTTGAGATTCATGGGCATTAAAAGAAATACTTATGCTTCCCTTTGAGTACAATTCCAATGATGGCGAATTCTTTATGTTTGGCTTTGTTATTGCTACTATGTTGTATTTCTCTTCCATTTATTTCTCGTAGTGGATAATCAATTCAATATTGAATATAGAGTCATCTATAATAATGTTGGAAAGTAGAAGTTGTGAATTCAAGCAGGAAGTGAAGTATTGCCCAAGAAAAGTTTATCTAGAGTGTGATCTAGACGACTCCTTACCTAGATCATATCTTTCTATGTGGGATTTTTCACACTGGCTATGAAAATAGTCTTATGTCTCTACAATGGAGTACAACATTGGTTATATCATGCTTGTAAGGTAACTTGGTGTTGAAATTTTTCTTCGTGTATAACACATTAATTGATTCAAGTCTTTAACATTCATGGTTTGAGATATACTCTCTGATGTGCAGGGCCCGACTTCATTTTGCTGAAGTAGAACTAGAATTTAGGGTGGTGTGCAGTGACAATCTCACAGTTTAATAGTTCTGAAAAGCGTTAAAAGGAATGGTGAAAAATAGAAGGCATTGAACTGGACGTTGAATTCATTGTGGATTGATTGTAACCTCTGAGTCAATGTGCTGTTTGTAATATGAATTTTTGGCCGATCGGAACAAGCAATGTACACATGAAGTTATTAAGAGGAGGATGAAGTAGTAGTGGCATAGAGAATTGTGATGACCACCCCTACTTTTTCTAAATAATCTCAACTGAAAAGCAAGCAACAGGCAGTCTGCGATACACTTTTTGATCACCTAGATCTTGAAATGGGCAAGGTGATAGTTTACAGTGCTCAGGACACACTTCTACTCAATCTGCTACTGTAATGAATGCCATGCAAATGAGTACGACATCACGCATCCATGAGAACCTCATGCCACACTTATTCAGCACTGTAAATTGCAACACAAGTATGCACTGGGCGTCTGAGTCGACCACTTGTACGTAGCGGAGTGCATGATAAACATAATAAACATGCAAGTTATTGGCAAGAGTCGAGCTTTGATTCAAACCAAAATGGTTGATAATATTATGCTTGGCCAGTTATGAAATACTTTATGTATTAACGCTAGGAGATTTTATTTTGTTGTTTGACCTCCTTCGTTTCTTGGTCTTATGCCTCCCTATTCTCTCCCCTTCTCCACCTTTTTATTTCGCTGGGGTGCAACCGTACAATTTATTTGCTCTTTCAACTCTTCTCATCCTGATGATGGATCATATATAGAGTGGTGATTCGAAACGTTGATGTAAAAACTTGCACACAATCAAATCTAGAAGCTGCATTATCACTATATGTATTGACAGTAACAATTCAATATTGCTATATGAAAAAACCACATGCTTAACCACCTTTAAAACCCATTCAAACTAACCGGTAACTTCAAAGAGAGTAGAAAATACTAGTTTATAGATCACACCATTGTGTACATGTGAGCCAACAATATTATGTTTCAGAAGGTAGAGAATAGCATGTTTGATGTCATCATCATGCATATTAAATAATTTGGAGCATTGTTCTTCCAAGGACTCCAAATGACAACATTCAATACCAAATGTTCTATCCATTGAGAAGACCTAAAATAAAGTAACAATAATGAATAAGTATGCCAACATAATGATGTATACACACACACACACACACACACACACATATATATATAATTATATATAATTATGTATATCTATACATATATATACATACGTGTATGTATATATATATATATGTGTGTGTGTGTGTGTGTGTGTATATATAAAAATATAGGTGTATGAAAAAGAAATAGAACATCTTATCATGATTAAATCGACAATGTTCCTTATTTCTGTCACATATATTGCAATAATTAGGCTAGAAGAGAACAAACAGAAACCCTCGACACCCAAAAATGATCATACCCAAAATATTTAACAGAGAAATGATTAAACCCTACAAATAAGTCATCCAAATGATTCAAATTATAAATACACTATATTAAAAAGAAATACAACATCTTCTCATGATTAAATCGACAATGTTCCCTATTTTTGTAGCATATCTTGCAATAATACAACAACATCTCATGATTAAAATGACAATGTTCCTTATTTCTGTCACATATATTGCAATAATTATAGTGGATAATGTAGCATTCATAAACCTCTAATGAACTATGGAAATCACTGCAAGGAAATCACGAAAACAAGTTATGCATTGCAATGAAATCATGAAAACAAGTTATGCACACTCATTAGAAGATAACAGACTGAAACCCTCGACACCCAGAAATGATTATACTCATAATATTTAACAGAGAAATGACTAAGCCCTATAAATAAGTCAGCCAAATGATTCAAACTACAAATACAGTGTTATAAAGAAATACAACATCTTCTCATGATTAAATAAAAAATGTTGCCTATTTTTGTCACATATATTGCAATAATTATAGTGGATAATGTAGCATTCATAAGCCTCTAATGAACTATAGAAATCACCACAAGGAAATCAGAAAAATATGTTATGCATTGCAAGGAAAACATGAAAACAAGTTTTGTGCGCGCATTATAATAGAACAGACAGAAACCCTCGACACCTAGAAATGATTAAACTCAAAATATTTAACAAATAAATGATTAAGTCCTAGAAATAAGTTAGCCAAATGATTCAAACAACAAATACAATGTATTAAAAAGAAATATAACATCTTTTCATGATTAAATCGACAATGTTCCCTATTTCTGTCACATATATTGCAATAATTACATGAAAACAAGTTATGCATGCACAATAGAAGAGAACAGACAGAAAATAAGTTATGCAACACAAGGAAACCATGAAAACAAATTATGCAACGCAAGGAATTCATGAAAACCAGTTATGCACACGCATTGAACAATAAGAAACTAGTGAAATTATTGTTACTTGAGATTGGAGCATCACCTGAAGCAGAGAAGACGCGTGGAGATGGACCGCCGTGAGCCCAGAGGAGGCGCAGAGAGAAAAGAAGGCAGAAAAATGGCGAAAACCAAATTCTATTGCACACGATTTTAGGGCTATTGATGGGAAATTAATGGGTAACCCAACGCCGGTTATGTGGCACCGCTTGGATAGCAGTGGTATCGATGTGATTTGTTATGGGGTCAGTTGAGGGTAAATGGGGTCATCGGCAGGTTATAATAACATGTTGGCACAAATGATTAAAGTGCTAGAGTGATTATTTTATAATCACCCCTAAACAGACCAATGTCAAAAACATATTGGTCATGGTGTAATAGCGATTGGTTATTGGGTCTAAACTGATTATGTTTTAAACATTTTATTGTTGCTTATTGGGGGGTTTGGGGGCGGCTACCGGGCGCCACTTTTGAAATGACACTTTTTGACCACTTTGCGCTTGACGATCTCTATAGAGAGATCGACGAATACCCAAAAGCCGAAACCTCATCTTTAAGCTCGCGTCTCACCTACGGAGACACAATGAAAAAATTGAGGAAATCCACTTTATAGTTTAGGAGTTATAGGTGCACGAAGTTAGCGTGGGCGGCTACTGGGTCCTTTCCCCTATATCAAAAGGTAGGTCATTCTTCTGAAATAAGAAACACCTTCGGCGTGAAAAGTCATATTTTTCATAATAGATTTATTTATTAAAAAAAAGTAAAGAAATATATAATATTAAAGAACATATTAATACTTACAAAATATCATTTCAGATGATTGTCGTAGGCAATATACTATTGTATTCACTTGTGCGCAATTAGTTAATTAGTTTTGCACTAATCAACTAATCATAAATCACTATTTTTTACTCATTCGAATATTCTAAAGTTTAATATTTATTTATTCATTTTTCATATTCTACAAATTACTTATCTCAAATATGATCGGTTGAATTAGTTTGGTGTAATATGAGTATTTTATTTTAACCATAGTTTTTAATGTATATAATACATCATTTAATTTATTTTGAAATTGCTCTTTTAATTCATAATATAATATAGTTTTTATGAGATACTATATTTCATATTTTATTACTAATGTTATTTTTATTACAAAATTCAACTTCAATATATTTGAACAATATTACAATATATAACTATTATATATTCTAAAATATTTACTATATTATATTTTCAACATATATATTATAAATAATTATTACAATTTCTAATATATACTATATATTATTCTATAATATATATAATATAAAATACTATATGATAATATTATATAATTTTAGCCTTTATATATGTTACCACCTATTCTTTCTCGTCGTTTATTGGCTTCTGTGTTTTACTTTCTTTTGAGTTATGTGAAGTAAGCGACATGTGTTGCAAAGTCGGTCCTCCCGTTGAACAACAAATCTTGAACTATTTTAGTTCAAAGTTCAATGTTCAACCGTCGGGTGTAAATTGTAACAAGCCTTGGGTGGTATTCAATCCATGCATTTTTATGATGCTTAATTTCTTTGTAAATGTACTAAGGGGCAGTGCTTCAATTTCAAGCATTCAGAATAATTCAAGTTGAGATTCAGAGTTCAAAAGTTGCAGAAGTTTGGCAATCCAGTTTACTGAAAGGAATAGACGCATGTTTTTTAATGAAAATACATGATTTGATGATTGTGAATCATCCAAAGAGGTGCCTACATATATAAGTACTTTATTAATGATAATTTTAATGGATAATTCAATTCCATTTATGCTCAACATTAACATATAAGACAAATGAAAGAATGCAAGAGAAAATGAAGAAATCAGATTTTTTGCAATTTTATATACCTATACTCAGAGATGTGTAACTTCCTGCTCCAACATACTTTGCTCAATCTCTAGTGAAGTTGTAGAAAACTAGGGTTGTGGAAACATATCCGAAATTGAGCTCGATCCAACGATAGAATAAAATTTTATGCCCCCTGCATGGAGACACATTATTTCTATCAGAGATATTTTCCGCCCGCCCAGCATAACATTTTTTTTTTCTTGATTAACATATTCAAATGCCAGTAGTCCAAATTTCGTTTGATATGTTAAGTTATATCCTTATTAACTTTAAAATCAATAGTTTATAGTGATATCAAATTATCAAAAAGAAAAACATTAGAAATGAAGGGAAAATTAAAATCAAGAATCAGTTATTGAAACGGTTAGGGGGCTGAAGATTATTTATAATAATTTTTTCAAGAAGAGAGGGTTCTTCTTCTTTCCAGCAGTCAGTTGGCTACAGGAGGGGATTTTCCACTTTATGAAGGTTTTGTAATTTTGGCAGAGGGATGAAAGGGAATGATATTTTGTTTTTACAGACTTTAGAATGTGGTAGGGATATAATTGATTTGTTGGTCACTTTATCAAATGTTTAAGAACAAAAGGGAAATGTATATTTTGATTAGTAGGTTTTCGTATATGTTTTTCCCGATTGAAATAAATCTTTTGGTGATTCCAATCATTTTTAAATGGTGTCCAGTCTCATTTTGTCAAGTTCAAGTATGTGTTGTGGAGTCTGTATGCTTTATGCCTCATATGTTCGTAAAACAAGATGTTAACTTTTCTTTTGTTTCTCTATGCTGGGAAAGTTAGATCAATGGTCTGTTGGTCTTTATTTGTTTCTTTCTCCATCTTTAATCAGAAAATCGCATTTACATCATGTTTATGAGTAGATGTTAGTGTGCCTTCTGTGTCTTCTGGTTAAAGGTATAATCTTTATTTCATTCATTGTAAATCATAAGAGGGAGATGTACCTCTCAATTCAGAGGAGAGTTATCAATCCAATGATAACTCATCCAACTGTTGGTAGCATTTGTTCTTCTATTTGGGCATTTTGGGTCTTTCTTTGTATATCTTTTCGAAGGATAAATCTATTTACTAACAGATTTTTTGTGACTCCACTGTGGAACGAAACTGAAGATTGGTGCTTTTAATTATTTTCTCCAATTTTTAAATTATCTCACTGTAAAAGAGATTGGCAAATCCGTGTTCTAATTTTTAGAATCTTTTGGTTAAAAATAGTCCAATGTATTATGGTGTTGGTTGCAGCCCATCCATGGAGTGATGACATGTAACTAATTGAATGTTTGATAATGTTAAGTTGAAGATAATGCAAGACATTAAATCAGTTAATGGTTTGTATTGTCATTGATGTCAACTTGATATCATCTATACGGTCATGTGTATAATGCCAAAGACTTCATAGAATCAATGGAACAAAGATTATGCTTCCAGCAATGCATAAAATTCAAGTATTCACTAAAGTGATAGATAACACCGATGGAGTGCACACCATCGATAAAAGCAAAACACCAAAGTCACAATGATACCCGACGAGCAGAAGACAGTGTTTCCCGACAAAGAAAAATCACAGCATACCCGACGAGCTGAAAACAGAGTTGCTCGATGAGTAAGATCCAATGATGCACGACGGATGGAGATCTCGAAGCTGACTGGAGTCACACTGACGGAACTGGCAGTTGTCACCGATGACTAACTGTAGAGTTGACCGAGAAAATAGAGAGTTCAGAAAATGACAAAATATCTAGCTGGCAAGAGCTAAAGATAGACTTAACTGGTTGTTTTCATTATTTTATTCGACTAGAGTCAGGTGATTGATTTAAAGAAGATTTGTACAGTTAGCATAAAGATAACTACGAGATAAATCAGGAGTTATGCTTTAAATCAAATTGGTTGGATTATTTTTCACACCAAGAATCAAGAATCAAGAAACGATGAATATCATGTCTATATAAGAGACAAGCTTAATACATTTCTATAATCACAAAAAAGGGAATGAATAGAAAGAGGATGTTGAAGAGAAACTGATGAAGGATAACTTCATACAGTCCTGATCAATCAAGCTGAAGGAGAGCTAAATAATTTTGTAGACACCAACGAACAGTGAAGCACAACATCACAGAGCAGAAAGTGTGGAGCACAAAGAATTGAATTGATACATTCATCAGAGAGGTAATGTACTTAAATAGATCTAAAAATCTACAATTATCATTGCATTAAAATCAAGTCATTGTGTTTCAGTTTAACCATTGAAGCATCAAGTCTCTTAACAGAGCAGGACTTAACAGTCTTCTATACATTGAGGTACATCCCAAGGAGTACCAAAAGGTTTATTCATCTTGTAGAGACTTAATAATTTAAGATTTATTGATTGGTGGTTAAGTTTAAGGATAAGTTTTTGAAACAACTGATTCACCCCCCTCTCAGTTATTACTAACAATTGGTATCAGAGCTTGTGTGCTTAGAAGGAAGGTTTCAAGACCTAAGTCAGGATCACAAGATGAACATACGAGATGTGCCCAAGTTGAACAAAGACAACTTTGTTTCATGGAAAAGCAGGATAAAAATCCACTTATCAGGTATTGGTAATGATGTTACTCAATTCCTAGATACTAAATATGTGTTTCCTACAGGAGTATTGACAGTAGATCAATCGATAGAGAAGCATGAGAATAACTGCATGGTTATAGAGATTTCTTCCTCACTCTCTGATGCTGAATTTGAAGATGTCAAGGATTGCAAAACTGCAAAAAAAATGTGGGACAAACTGAAGCTTGTACATGGAGGTGATACAAATGTTCTGAGAGCCAAGGCAAAAATCCTTAGAGGAAAATTTGATGATCTCAAATTGAAAGAAGGAGAAAACATCACACTCTACAACACAAGAATAAAAGTAGTCAATGCTATACGAGGGCTTGGAGGTACACTTGAAGAAGAGATAGTGGTAAGTAAAATCTTAAGAACCTTATTGTTTGTATATGCTATTAGAGTTTCTGCCATTCAAGAAATGAGAGCCGTAAAAAACAACACAGTTACTATTGATAGTTTAATTGGTAGACTGATTTCATTTGAAATGAATAACTTTGACAATAGTTTCTTACCAAACTTAGAGTCTGTATTTAAGTCTTCTATGAAAATAAACAAATACAGTCATAGATACTCATCTAGAAAAGACAATGAAAGTGAAGAAGAAGATCTAGATGAAATAGAATCACTTATGGCTAGAAGAATGCAGAGAGGCAAAGGTAAATACAAAGGCAAGTTACCACTTGTATGCTTTAATTGTAAAGAGATTGGACACTTTGCTGGAAGATATCCTAACAAAAGAAAAGACGACAGAAGTAATGACAAACCTTTTGAGAAGAAATCTGACAGAGGTGATAACAAAGATTACAGAGGTTATCGACAATCAGAAAGAAGAGATACCTGAGACTACAAGGATAAAGGCAAGAAGACTAGCTACCTAGCTGCTTCTAAAGATGAAGATACTGACACCGAACCTGATGAAGACATCGAGATGGTATTTGTAGCTATCAAGGATGATTCAGGTGAAGATGAAAGGTATGCAGAAACTGCACTCATATCTAAGGTTAGCAAGAATGACATCTAGATTATAGATAGTGGCTGCACTCACCACATGACTGGTGACAAAGAAAATTTTAACACTTTTGAGTATTATAATGGTGGTACAGTAAGAATGGGTAATGATACACCTTGTCCGGTTGAAAGTAAAGGAACTATAATGTTGAATAACCTGATTAAATGTGAAAATGCTTATTGGGTAAAAGGATTGAATTATAATCTGTTGAGTATTTCTCAGTTGAATAATTCAGGTCACAGAGTAGCATTTGAATGATACTAACACCACTTTCTTAATGACTAGAAATGAAGACATATGGTTGTGGCACAAAAGATTGTGTCATGTGAATTTTGACAACATGATAAAAATAAGCAGAAGAATAAATGTAAGAGGCTTACTGACGATGACAAAGCCAGACAACATCATGTGCAAAAATTGTCAAAAAGGTAAAATGACAAACTCTAGTTTCAAAAGTAAAACCCATACATCTAATGATATTCTAGAATTATTCCATACTAATTTATGTGGACCTATGAGGACAAAGAGCTATTATGGAGATAGATATTTTATTCTCTTTGTTGATGATTACTCTAGAATGATAACAGTTATGTTTCTAAAAGATAAAGCTGAAGCATTCAAGATGTTTAAATGGTATAAGGCTATGGTAGAAAAACAAAGTGGTAAGGATTTGAAATGTTTGAGATCATATAGAGGAGGAGAATTTATATCAGATGAATTCACTAATTTCTTTAATGAGCATGGTATAAAAAGACAGATTTCTGCACCAAGAACACCATAACAAAATGGTATTGCTAAGAGAAGGAATAGATCAATAGTTGATTGTGCAAGAACACTAATGATAGATAAAGACATCACCCAAATATTCTAGAGGGAAGCTATCAGCACTGCTGTCTATACACTTAATAGAGTACAATTAAAGAAGGACAAAAATAAGACACCTTATGAGCTATGGTATGGTAAACCACCCAATGTAAGTTACTTCAAGATCTTTGGTAGTCAATGTTATGTATTAAAGGATGATAGAAATGGAAAGCTTGACGCCAAAAGTGATGAAGGTATTTTTCTGGGGTATTCTACCAAAAGCAAAGCTTTTAAATGTCTTATCAAGTCTTGTAACAAAATAGTTGAAAGTTCAAATGTAAAGATTGATGAATTTGCAGAAAAGAATGAGCTGGAAAGCACAAAATAACCAGTGGACTACAACAAGTTTGTATATTGTGAAGAACCCAACACTCTTCCTGAGAAACAGTTCTTAATCCCAGAACAACAGAGTGTTGCAACTGACGGTCAGACTGCTATTACCGATGGTCAAGATAATAATAGAGAATGTGCAAGGTACTGAAGAATAGAATGAAGATCAAAATAATGATCAAGCTGATACACAAATATTTGTACCTGTACTTGCAAGATATGTAAGAAGGAACCATCCAGAGATCCAGATCATAGGAGATAATAAAATTTGTACAAGAACAAGAAGTAAGTCTTTAACCTCAAATTGTTTAATTTGTGAGTTTGAGCCAAAATCTATCAATGTTGCACTAGATAATGAAGAATGGATAAGTGCTATGAATGATGAGATTAAGTAGATTGAGAAGAAAAAAACATGGTCACTTGTGCCACGACTAGATGACAAGAATGTCATCGGTATAAAATGGATATTCAGGACTAAGCTGAACGAGAATGGAGAAGTCGCAAGGAACAAAGAAAGACTAGTATGCAAGGGGTATGCACAAGAAGGTATAGACTATGGAGAAACCTTTGCACCTGTTGCTAGGCTAGGAGTAAGAATAGTACTTTCTTATGTTTCATACAAAGGATTCAAAGTATATCAAATGGATGTCAAGTCAGCATTCCTAAATGGAATACTTGAAGAAGAGGTATACATTGAGCAACCAGAAGGGTTTGTAGATCCAGACAAGAGGAACATGGTATGTAGACTTCACAAAGCCTTGTATGGATTAAAAAATCTCCTAGAGCCTGGTATGAACGACTCCATTCATATCTAATAAGTATTGGATTCATAAGGACTAGTGAAAACAATAATATTTATTTGAAAGAAGATACTGATGCACACTTTGATTGCTGAAATATTTGTTGATGACATCATATTTGGAGGCAATGATATGCTATGAAAATCATTTACTGATGAGATGAGCAAAGAATTTGAGATGTCTATATTTGGAGAGATCAAGTTCTTTCTTGGTTTACATATCATTCAACAAAGTGAAGGTATTTTCATTACACAGTCCAAATACATCAAAGAGGTCTTGAAAATATTCAAGATGGAAGATTCCAAACCAGTTGGAACACCGATGGCTACTGGATGTAAGTTAACAAAGTAAGAAAAGACAATAGAGGTAAATCAGACTTTGTACAGGTAAATGATTATAAAACTCATGCATGTTGTACACACTAGATCAGATATTGCACATGCAGTCGGAATTGTTGCTAGATTTTCTGCTAACCCCAGGGAATCACATATGACTGTTGTAAAAAGAATTTTAAGATATCTGAAGAATACTGAGGAATTTGGCATATGGTATAGAAGAGAAGGAAAATTTGATCTTAAGGTGTTTACTGATGCTGATTGGGCTGGAAATCTGGATGATCGAAAGAGCACAATTGGAGGAGCATTCTTTATGGGTGACAAACTTGTCACATGGATTAGCAAGAAGAAAGGATGCATCTCTCAGTCTACTGCAGAAGGAGAATTTGTTGCTACTGCTACAAACTGCTCAAATATTGCATGGATCAAATAGTTGCTAGAAGGTATGCATATGAAGATCTTAGAATGAGTGATTATCTATTGTGATAACACCAGTGCAATAAACATTTCTAAGAATCTAGTCATGCATTGCAAGACTAAACACATTGCAATCAAGTATCATTATTGAAGAAAACAAGTTCAAGAAAAAGAGGTGATACTTGAGTATGTTCAATCAAAAGAACAATTAGTTGATATCTTCACCAAGCCACTGCTCAAGGATACGTTTGAGTACTTGAGAAAGAGACTAGAGGTCAAACCCTTATCTATCAGTCAGTAAAAGACTGAAGGCTGCATCAACCTATATATTATCATAATATCATCCATGTTGATGAAAGCAAAAAGATGAACTTCAAAGCTACATCTATATACAAAAAAGGTATATATCAGAACCGAGCACCAGACATATTAATGTATTGCTGATGGATAAGATAAATTCAAGGAATATATTATGGATAGAAGAAAAGATTATTTGACATGAATGTCAGATATTTGTAAATACTTATTTGGCATTATTGTCAAAGGAAGAGAAAGTTTCCATATTATCACAGTCTTCAAAAAAAAAAAAGATTATCCATTATCATATTACTCCAACAGGGAGAGATTATATCCATAAGGAGAGTTACTGACAAGAGACAAAGACATAAAAGAAGAACAATCAAAAGAGAGATATTGAAACAAGGAAAGGATGCACCACATCAGAACAAGAAACATAGAGAGCTACAAGAATCAAATCTAAGTTAACACAGAGCTTACTGGCAGTCAGACATTTTCATCGGTTATCAAACAAAGATTGGTAGTTTGATGAATCTCAATAAATTATATTTCATATTGTATTAGAAATAGTATAGTATGATAATATAAGTTTGTTTTCATCAATGCCAAAGGGAGAGATTGATGACATGTAACTGATTGAATGTTTGATAATGTTAAGTTGAAGATAATGCAAGATATTAAATCAGTTAATGGTTTGTATTTTCATTGATGTCAACTTGATATCATCTGTATGGTCATGTATTTAATGCCAAAGACTTCAAAGAATCAATGAAACAAAGATTATGCTTTCAGCAATGCATAAAAGTTAAGTATTCACTAAAGTGATAGATAACACTGATGGAGTGCACATCATCGGTAAAAAAAAAGAACCACAGTCACAGTGATACTCGACGAGAAGAAGACAGTGTTGCCCAACAAAGCAAAATCACAGGATACCCGACGAGCTGAAAATAGAGTTGCTCGATGAGTAAGATCCAATGATGCCCGACGAACAGAGATCCTGAAGCTGACTGGAGTCACAACGACGGAACTGGCAGTTGTCACCGACGACTAACTGCAGAGTTGACCAATAGAACAGAGAGTTTAGAAAATGACAAAATATCTAGCTGGAAAGAGCTAAAGATAGACTTAACTCGTTGTTTTCATTGTTTTATTTGACTAGAGTCAAGTGATTGATTGAAATAAGATTTATACAATTGGCATAAAGATAACTACGAGATAAATCAGGAGTTATGCTTTAATACAGATTGGCTAGATTATTTTTCACTCAAAGAATCAAGAATCAAGAAACGGTGAATATCATGTCTATATAAGAGACAAGCTTAATACATTTTTGTAATCGCAAAAAAGGGGATGAATAGAAAGAGGATGTCAAAGAGAAACTGATGAAGGATAACTTCATACAGTCCTGATCAATCAAGCTAAACAAGAGCTAAAGAATTTTGTAGACACCGATGAATAGTGAAGCATAGAATCACAGAGCAGAAAGTGTGGAGCACAAAGAATTGAATTGATACAATGATCAGAGAGGTAATGTACTTAAATAGATCTGAAAATATGCAATTCAAGTTGCATTAGAAACAGGTCATTATATTTAATTTTAACCATTGAAGCATCAAGTCTCTTAACAGAGCAGGACTTAACAATCTTCTATATATTGAGGTACATCCAAAGGAGTGCCAAAAAGGTTGATTCACAAAAGTAGCATTGGACTTGCTAGATACCTATTGACATTCTAAGAAGAAGGCTGATTCAAGGATGGTAGCAAGATTTGCCTAAATCCTATTGACAATCTAATAAGGAGGCTGATTCAAGCATGGTAGCAAATAGATGCCCGATACTAAGTGACAACCTCTATGTATAAAATCCTATAACAAAGTCACACCTAATAGTGTGTTTGTAACCTTTAACAGGGCTCACTTCAGAAGAGTGAAAATTTGGGGTACCAGTCCTAGTGGTTTTTTCCCTTAACAAGGTTTCCACGTTAAAATTCATGTGTTATGTGTGTATGGTTTATTACTTTACTGTTTTACATTTCAAATATGCATTTCTAGATTGATCAGTATACTCTGCTTATTTACTAAGTGTCGGTAAATAGTTTTTACTGCTTATCGGTAATCAAGGAGAACAAGGTCAAAAAAGGAAAATCGACCGACACTTAAATCATTATTAGTATTTCATGGCATGCATCTTGTAGGGACTTAATAATCTAAGATTTATTGATTGGTGGTTAAGTTTAAGGATAAGAAATCAGGAGTTATGCTTTAAATCAGATTGGCTGGATTATTTTTCATGCCAAGAATCAAGAATCAAGAAATGATGAATATCATGTCTATACAAGAGACAAGCTTAATACATTTCCATAATCACAAAAAAGGGGATGAATAGAAAGAGGATGTTGAAGAGAAACTGATGAAGGATAACTTCATATAGTCCTGATCAATCAAGCTGAAGGAGAGCTAAATAATTCTGCAGACACCAACGAACAGTGAAGCACAACATCACAAAGCAGAAAGTGTGGAGCACAAAGAATTGAATTGATACATTCATCAGAGAGGTAATGTACTTAAATAGATCTAAAAATATACAATTCTTGTTGCATTAGAATCAGGTCATTGTGTTTCAGTTTAACCATTGAAGCATCAAGTCTCTTAATAGAGCAGGACTTAACAATCTTCTATACATTGAGGTACATCCCAAGGAGTGCCCAAAGGTTGATTCATGAAAGTGGCATTGGACTTTCCAGATACTTATTGACAGTCTAGGAAGAAGGCTGATTCAAGGATGGTAGCAAGATTTTCCTAAAGTCTATTGACAGTCTAAGAAGGAGGCTAATTCAAGGATGGTAGCAAATAGATGCTCGATACTAAGTGACAACCTCTATGTATAAAATCCTCTAACAAGGTCACACCTAACAGTGTGTTTTTAACCTTTAACAAGGTTGGCTCCTAACAGGGTTCAGTTCAGAAGAGTGAAAATTTGGGGTACTGGTCCCAGTGGTTTTTTCCCTTAACAGGGTTTCCATGTTAAAATCCATGTGTTATGTGTGTGTGGTTTATTACTTTACTATTTTACATTTCACATATGCATTTCTAGATTGATCGGTATACTCTGCTTATTTACAGAGTGTCGGTAAATAGTTTTTACTGCTTATCCATAATCAAGGAGAACAAGGTTAGAAAAGGAAAATCGACAGACAGTTAAATCATTATTAGTCTTTCATGGCATGCATCTTGTAGAGACTTAATAATCTAAGATTTATTGATTGGTGGTTAAGTTTAAGGATAAGTTTTTGAAGCCACTGATTCACCCCCCTCTCAGTTATTACTAACAATTGGTATCAGAGCTTGTGTGCTTAGAAGGAAGGTTTCAAGTCCTAAGTCAAGATCACAAGATGAACAGACAAGATGTGCCCAAGTTGAACAAAGACAACTTTTCTTCATGGAAAAGCAAGATAAGACTCCACTTATCAGGTATTGGTAATGATGTTACTCAATTCCTAGATACTGAATATGTGTTTCCTACAGGAGTATTGACAGTAGATCTATTGAGAGAGAAGCATGAGCACAACTGCATGGTTATAGAGCTTTCTTTGTCACTCTCTGATGCTAAATTTGAAGATGTCAAGGATTATAAAACTACAAAAAAAATGTGGGACAAACTGAAGCTTGTACATGGAGGTGATACAAATGTTCTGAGAGCCAAGGCAGAAAGCCTTAGAGGAAAATTTGATGATCTCAGAATGAAAGAAGGAGAAAACATCACACAGTATAACACAAGAATAAAAGAAGTAGTCAATGCTATATGAGGTTTTGGAGGTACACTTGAAGAGGAGACAGTGGTAAGTAAAATCTTAAGAACCTTATTGCCTGTATATGCTATTAGAGTTTTTTCCATTCAAGAAATGAGAGCAATAGAAAACAACACAGTTACTCTTGATAGTTTAATTGGTAGACTGATTTCAATTGAAATGAATAACTTTGACAATAGTTTTTTACCAAACTTACAGTCTACATTTAAGTCTTCTATGAATATAAGCAAATCCAGTCATAAATACTCATCTAGAAAAGACAGTGAAAAGGAAAGTGAAAAAGATCTAGATGAAATAGAAGCACTTATGGCTAGAAGAGTGAAAAGAAGAAAAGGTATATACAAAGACAAGTTACCACTTGTATGCTTTAATTGTAAAGAGATTGGAAACTTTTCTACAATATGTCCTAATAGAAGAAAAGAGGACAGAAGTAATGGCAGAGCTTTTGAGAAGAAATCTGACAGAGGTGATAACGTAGGTTACAGAGGTTACCGACAATCAGAAAGAAGAGATACCCAAGACTACAAGGAAAAAGGCAAGAAGGCTAGCTACGTAGCTTCTTGCAAAGATTAAGATATTGACACTGAACCTGTTGAAGACGTCGATATGGTATTTGTAGCTGTGAAGGATGATTTAGATGAAGATGAAAGGTATGCAGAAACTACACTCATATCTAAGGTTATCAAGAATGACATCTGGATTATAGATAGTGGCTACACTCACCACATGATGCTAACACTGAACCTGTTGAAGACATCGATATGGTATTTGTAGCTGTGAAGGATGATTCAGATGAAGATGAAAGGTATGCAGAAACTACACTCATATCTAAGGTTATAAAGAATGACATCTGGATTATAGATAGTGGCTGCACTCACCACATGACCAGTGAAAAAGAAAAGTTTAACACTTTTGAGTATTATAATGGTGGTACAGTAAGAATGGGTAAAGATACACCTTGTCCGGTTGAAGGTAAAGGAACTATAATGTTGAATAACCTGATTAAATGTGAAAATGCTTATTGGGTTAAAGGATTGAATTATAATCTGTTAAGTGTTTCTCAACTGAATAATTTAGGTCACAGAGTAGCATTTGAGAACAAGAAGGCACAGATCTTTAATGAATCAGGAAAATTGATTGGTACCGGTGAACAGACTAAAGGTAACTTATTCTATCTGAATGATACTAACACCACTTTCTTAATGAATAGAAATGAAGACCTATGGTTATGGCACAAAAGATTGTGTCATGTGAAATTTGACAGCATGATAAAAATAAGCAGAAGAAGAAATGTAAGAGGCTTATTGATGATGACAAAGCCAGACAACATCATGTGCAAAAATTGTCAAAAAGGTAAAATGACAAACTCTAGTTTCAAAAGTAAAACCCATACATCTGATGATATTCTAGAATTAGTCCATACTGATTTATGTGGACCTATGAGGACAAAGAGCTATTATGGAGATATATATTTTATTCTCTTTATTGATGATTACTCTAAAATGATGACAGTTATGTTTCCAAAAGATAAATCTGAAGCATTCAAGATGTTTAAATGGTATAAGGCTATAGTAGAAAAACAAAGTGGTAAGGATTTGAAATGTTTGAGATTAGTTAGAGGAGGAGAATTTATATCAGATGAATTCACTAATTTTTGTAATCAGCGTGGTATAAAAAGATAGGTTTCTGCACCAAGAACACCACAACAAAATGGGATTGCTGAGAGAAGGAACAGATCAATAGTTGATTGTGCAAGAACACTCATGATAGAGAAAGACATCACCCAAATATTTTGGAGGGAAGCTGTCAGCACTACTATCTATACACTTAACAAAGTAAAATTAAAGAAGGACACAAAGAAGACACCTTATGAGCTATGGTATGGTAAAACACCCAATGTAAGTTACTTCAAGATCTTTGGTAGTCAATGTTATGTCTTAAAGGA